>PVJH01031218.1:0-23970 GCA_004026705.1 Nesogale talazaci
CCGCCGCTGCTGTTGCATTTGTAAAAAGCCAGGTCTCCCCGCACACCCCACCGCCAAGGTCAGCAGTTCAATTCCACCACCTGCTCCCAGGGAGAGAGATGCGGCTTTCTGCTCCGTGAAAAGAAGTCACAGCCTTGGGAAGCCTCGGGCGGCTATCCTGCAGGGGCTCTGAGTTGACTCCGACTCGCTCGTGGCAGGGAGTTAGTGTTGGGCTTCCCCGTGTATTCAGGCAAAACCAACGCCCCTGCCACCCAGTTGATTCTGACTCAGAGCAACCTTCTAGGGAGGACAGGGCAGGAGTGCCCCGTGCGTGGGCTCCCAAGACTGGAGTCCTGTTCAGGAGTAGAGAGCCTCGTCTGTATCCCAAGGAACAGCCCGTGGTTTCAAACTGCGGACCTTGTGGTTAGCAGCCCAATATGTTTAGGAAGGATGCACATGAGAAGACCGGCCCTAGTTTACCCCACCCCCCATGAGGGGCTGCTGATGCTGATGGGGGCTTGCTCACTTCCAAATGCCCCCCTGCTTCCTGAGTGGGGGACAAGTTTGCTTTCAGGAGAATGGAGCCAGATATACTGATGGCCCCACCCTAGCCCATAGTCACCCCCTGAAGTCATTGTTCTAAGCCAGAGGGAGGCAGGGGTCTCATCAGGGCCCTCTTCCTGGCCCCGTGTGTGCCTGCGGGCCTGCCGCCAGTCCTAGTGGGTCCCTGTGCTGTACAGCCTGACCGTGCCCCAGCCCTGCAGCCTGCTCTTGACACAACCTATTGGGCTGTAGGAAGGAGACCCAGGGGCCTGGGTCCCCTGAGCGGGCAGCTCCTCCCACAGCCTCGGGCAAGCCTGGGACCACCCAAGCCTCGGGAGACAGGCGTGTAATTAAATTAATGCCGGGTTTGAAATCATGAAACATAGTCATGAGGGGCGGCAAAGGAGATGGCCAGCTTGGCTGCTTGTTGGCAAGGGGTGGGGAAGACCCCTTATTCCAGTTCTGAGGGTTCACAATGCCACTTTGGAGGGAAGCTCCTTTGTCCAAGCACAGCTGTGTAATGCTGGCCCCTCTCCGCCCCTCGTCTCACGGAGGGAGGGCCTGGCCAAGGCTGACCACGGGGCTTAGGCAAGTGGAGGTGCCTGTACAATTGAAGGGGAGAGTCAGGACCCAGAGAGTCTTCCCAGCCCCTGTGGCTGTGCCCAGCTGGACCTGGACCAAGCCCCCTGCTCCCTGGCCATTTCCTTGCCTCCCTCCCAGCCTCTGCCACCCAGCCTCTGGCTTCCATTAAGGATGAGGGGTGGGTGCAAGGGCCATGTGCACTCACCCCGATAGTCCCCCAGCCCCTCCCAGGCAAAAAGTGGTCCAGGTGACACCTGGAAAACTAGCATGGACCCTCCCGGGAGGTGGGGGGGAGGAGGTGCCTGCCTTTCCCAGACTGCCTCACATGGTCTCCCTGGCCCTCAAACCTGCCTCATCCCATGACCCTCATCTGAGGCTCATGACAGGCCACTTGTCCACCAGGGCGAGGCATTCGAGGAGGGCGGGCTGGGAGCTTAGGCGGGCGTTAGTCACCAGGCTTCCATTTCCGATTATTGAAGGGCACGGGACAGAGGAGGAGGGAGGAACCAGAGACTACTTCCCAGAGGTGCAGTGGGCAGAGCGCTACAGGGGAGGTGGGTGGGGCAGAGGCCCACTGGGGCAGCCCTGTGCTGGCGTCTGTTCCCTGGCACATCACGGTGCCAAGAGGCAGGGCAGGGTGCTGGGGAGTGGGGGGTATGATGTATGGATGCGGCGAGAGGGCTACACCGGAGCATCGTGGTCCAGGGCGCCCACAGGAGACGAGGCGGTCCCACAGGGCCTGGCCTGCATCACTCCTGTGAAGGTTGATGCTGGCCTGAGTCCAGACACCCCAGATGAGAGCATCTCTGTCCCCTTCAGTCACACTCTGCTGACTGCGCCTACTGCATGCCCAATGCCTGCTGCCAAGTGAGAGCCTACTGCATGAGAGGCTACGGTATGCCCAATGCCTGCTGCCAAGTGAGAGCCTACTGCATGCCCAATGCCTGCTGCCAAGTGAGCGCCTACTGCATGAGAGGCTACGGTGTGCCCAATGTCTGTTGCCAAGTGAAAACCTACTGTGTGCACACCACCCACCACCCCATGAGCCTCCTGTGTGCTCGACACCCACCACAAATAGTGCATCTACTGTGTGCCCAGGGCCTGCCACTGAGTCCTGCTGTGCCCAGCACTGTGGGGTTGGGAAGCCTGACAGGAGACTATGGAGTTCAGGAGGCAGATGGGCAGAAGCAGCCAGGGACAATCCAGCGAGGATGACAGGGACATATTGTGAGGTTCTTCTTGGGGTGATGAAAAATTTCCAGAATTCAATTGTAAAGATTCTCTAGATCCGTGAGCAGAACACCACTGAACTGCAATGCACAGTTTAAAGGCGGGAACTTTATGAAATCTCGCTAAAGCTGGGTTTTTTTTTGTTTTGTTTTGTTTTTAACGCAGAAGGTGGAAGAAGAGGCACTTTACACAAGCAAACACACCAGAGTCAAGACACCAGAGGAAGAAGGCACAGGAGGTGCCCGGGCAGTGTGCAGGGACAGCTGCCATCTGGGAGAAGCTCGCTGCCAAGCTCATCCGGGCACTGACAGCTGATCCTCGGGGTCATATTCAGAACCCCGCAAACCCACAGGGCCATCGGTGACCATGGCCAAGGCTACAGGAAGAGGTGAGTCACGAGAGTGAGACAACAGGCACCAGGCTCCTGACCGGGGACAGGAGATTGGAGCTAGAAGATGCTGCTTTCAGGGCGGGGCTGACACACAGGAAAAGCAGACACCAGGGAACGCCCCCTCCTGCTGATGGTGGAGGGGGCCGGATTCGGATCAGCAAGAGGCACACACTGAGAAAGTCTACGAAGATGTGCAGGGTCAGGTGTGCACAGAGCAGGTGTGCACAAAGCGTGCAGGGACAGGTGTGCATGGGGCAGGTGTGCAGGGACAGGTGTGCAGTGATAAACGTGCAGGGGTGGGGGTGCACAAAGATATTGGGACAGGTGTGCACGAGACAGGGGAAGCGTGGGCTGCCATTTACACATACTGCCAATGGACACGCCCTGCAGGAAGTGCCAAAAACCCGAGCACTGTTCTCTGGGGAAGGGCAGGATGGCAGGAAGCTCTCTGGGGACCTTGAATCGGCTCATAAACGCTTTGTTTCTCCTTCAGAACGTTCTGAAGCCAAGGCCCTTACGTTCGGCCATGCCGACAGGGAGATCGAAACCCACAGCCCCTATGCACAGGGACTCGAAGGGCAGTACTCCACAGGCCCCCCGGCGTCCACTGTTCTGGATGCCGACAGCCTGGGGTGAGTCGGGACTCCTGCAGGGTTTCCTGCAATCACCCCCTCTTCTGAGGCTTGCCTTGTACGAGGCAGGGGTTAGGGTTAGGGTTAGGGTTAGGATGAGGCAGGTTTGAGGGCCAGGGAGACCATGTGAGGCAATCTGGGAAAGCCGGGCGCCCCCCTACCCCCACCCCGGGGGAGTCCATGCTAGTTCTCCAGGTGTCACCTGGGCCACTTTTTGCCTGGGAGGGGCTGGGGAACTATCGGGGTGAGTGCACACGGCCCTTGCACCCGCAGCCTCATCCTTAATATAAGCCAGAGGCCCAGTGGCAGAGGCTTAGAGGGAGCCAAGGAGATGGCCAGGGAGCAGGGGGCTTGGTCCAGGTGGTGGGAGGGGGCATGCAAAGATAGGTGATTTCCCCAGACCCATTTTGGAGCCCCGCCTAGTTCTCACAGCACTTGGTTCCGGAACTGGAAGCACAGCAGACTTGTCGGGCAGCAAATGAGAGCCTCTGGCCCCCCTCATGGCCTTCCTGGGGCCCAGACACAGGGGTCCTACAGAAAACTTCCAGCATCTTGGAGGACAACAGGCAGGACACCCCCAGAGAAACAAGGGTGGGGCTCCAGTTGACCTAATGGACAGAAGGCCACAGTTCTGAGAGTCCCCAGCTCCGAGCAGTCCTCCAACCAGGCAGGGTGACAGTGACCAGGCTGGAAGGGCAGCAGGTTGGCGTTCTGCCCCGGCTGCTTGTCCCATAAAACCAACTGCAGGCTGCTGACCTCCTTCAGTGTCCTGCCCAGAGCGGGCAGCCGGCAAGTCAGCGCAGGGGGGGTGCCTCGAAGAGGGGCCACAGGGTGAGAAGGGGAGCCAGGCAGGGGCCCAGCACACACACCCCGTGTCCCTATCAGGCCTCGGTTTCCCCCTCTGACGACGGCAGGGGCTTATTCCGGGGGAAGTTCTCAACTTGGGCTTGGTCGGTAGCACAATGCCCCAGTGGTGCCCCTGTCCGACGCCTGGAGTTAATGATGGGACCACTGACAGCAGATGGGGTCTCCATAATTACGGTTAAGGACCTGGGGGCGGGGGGCTCTTCTTGATGACCATGCGGGCTCAGCCAAACCGCGAGTCCTTGAGCCAGGAGAGTCTTCCAGCTGTGGTCAGCGAGGCTTGCAGGCACACAGGGTGTCATCCAGGGGCAGTGGCGCTGGCTTTGAGGATGGAGGCAGCACTGCCACCACGGAGCTGGGGGAAGAGGCGGCTGTCCCCGCTCAGCCCCTCTGAGAGAGTGAGGGCCACAGAGCCCCATTCCAAGCTCACAGGAGCTGCAGGCTCTATTGGGCAGGGCCCTCGTTTCCTAAGGCTGGCAGGAGCAAGGTGGGAGGGGCTGCCGCAGCAAATGCAGGCTGGGTCAAAGTGTCCCACCTGGTCACAATGTCCCCCGGCACACCGGGGACCAGCCAGGCTCAGTCCACTCAGAGGAAGTGCCAGTACTTCCACGATGCCCTCTCCACCAGGAGTTATGGGCAAGGGGGCAGGTTGGCACTGAACAGGCTTTGGGCCTTTAGGGGAGCAGCAGTGCCACCTGCCCACCTCTGCACTCGGGGCCCCTGCCGGGCCACCTCAATGTCGCTGAAGCTGTCCTCTGGACCCAAGGCCCCACCCACAACACTCAAGGGCACCCACTGACCTTGCCAGAGCTGGGGAAGCCCTCTCTTCCTGCTGGCTCTGCCAACGCGGCACTCATGGGGCCCTCAGCAGGAGCAGCAGGCCAGACCCGATCACCCCAGGCTCCTGGGTCCAGGCAGCTGAGAGCCAGCAGGGTGGGCCAGCACGCCTCCCCCTTTCTCACTTCCCACACCAACTGCCTGACAGTTGTGTGACCTCTTCCCCCACCACCGCTAGTGACTGGCCACCTGGGAGCCTGTCTTCTCACCTGTCACTGGATAATGCCCCGCCTCCCAGGCGGAGGTGAGGGTGTTGGGGCACCCAAGGGGGGGGGGGGAGCGGTGGCACCCTGTGGCTTAGAGTAGGCAGGAGCTCAGGGTCAAGCCCCCACAGCATGAGCATTCCCAAGGACCCCTGAGTGGGGTGAACTTCTCTGAGGACAAAGAGGGGTCAGCGGCCTCCAGGGCCCTGTGGGGGTGGCAGGCACACACAAAAGGGTCAGGAGGCTGTGGCCTGCGGCACTGCCCACCACACAGCTATGGCCACGTGGCGGCCTTCTCTCAGGAGACGTGAGGGCCAGGCGCAGCAGTGTGGGGATGCGGCCAATGTTTGGTTGCCAACAAGAACAAACAGACTCGCTCTGACACAGGGCTGGCACCGCGCCCACCGGCAGGTGGGGTGGGGCACTAAGGAGTCTCCCTGTGTCATCACGGGCACAGGTGACGGCCAGACCGCAAGGCCCTGCCCCAGGAGTCCAGGGCACCCCTGCCTCGACCTCCCCTTCTGTGCGAGGGTGAGCGGGAGCCCGAGGGGCCCACCAGCCTGTGCTCCAGGGAGCAGCACTGCTGGGTGCGGAGGGGGTGCTCTGGACTTGCCCACGGCAGCTCCCCAAGGAATGCCACCTGGAATGCCAAAGCCCTCTTCTCCCCCAGGGCGCACTTGGCCAGTGCCTGAGACGGTGACAGCCACCAGGATGGTGACATCTCAGAAAACGCACAGCTACTCCTGGCGGTCCCACAGGACATCCCCTCTGAGTTTCCGGAAGTAGGGAGTGCTGTCTTTCTCTCAATGAGCGGCTAGCCGTTTCAAGCTGCCAGCCAGACGGAGCACAGCCTGACTGGAAACCACGGCCCCCCGAGGGCCCCTCCCACGGGCCATGGGAAGCCACCAAGGCCTCAGCCCAGCGGATGTCACAGGCCTCACTGAAGAGCAGCAAGGTGCCCAGCCACCACGGCTGAAACCTCTGACCCGTTGGCGGTGTAAGTATCCATGTGGGCCCTGCAGGGGCGGCTACAGGCAAGGCCAGCATTTCGGAACCTCCGGTCGGTGGCGACAGGGCCTTTCCCCTCCCGTTAGAGCTGCCGCCCGCCCGCCGCCCGCCCGCCGCCCGCCCAGGGACACTCACCGCGACAGTGCCGTCCCAAGGCGCTGCTGTGACACCGCTGGGATGTGAGCCCTGCCCTGGAATTCACGAACGGATCCACAGGGGCAAGTTTGCCCTGCGAGGCAGCCCCGAAGGCCGGAAGGGACAGGAGAGGACAGACACAGGGCTGGGTGGACTGGTGGGGGTCACCATCGCTGCCGCGACAGGTCTGACACACTGCTCTGTGAGCTTTAAGCCGATTATAGGCTGCCCGCTCCCCGGCCAGCGCAGAAACGCGGGAGAGCCGGAAAGACACAGCCTGGCTTCCCAAGCAGGACAGGAGCCCCTCCTCTGGGCTGCAGGGGCTCAGCACAGGGACGGAGGAGAGCACATGACCCCCGGGCTCTGGGAGACAGCACACAAAGCCTAACTGATGGGCCATCTCCCAGAGAACCAGTCTGGCCTCTTCCAAAATGTCAACAGAATGTCAATGCAGGGGTGCGGCGCTGCCCGGATGGCCGGCCACTGGGGAAAGGAGGCCCAGAGTGTGGCCTGGACTCCCCCTAAAGCCCACGCTGGGACAGGCATGGGGGGAGGTCAACTGACGTGAAATGCCCTGACGTCCGCCGTGTGTCGCCTCGGTATCCACGAGCACCCCACGCTGAATTAACGAGGTGACAGGCAGGAGAGCTCCAGGTTCTCTCAGACAAGACAAGAAAGCACGGGGAAGATAGCCATCCTGTGGGGTCCAGGTGAGAGCTAAAGCGGGCCTGAGTGGATGGTGGGGGTGGGGGTGGCTTTGCGCTGTTCTCCAACATCAGAACCCACTTCTAAGCTGAAAGGACTCACGCTGGGGCGCCCTCGCCCACACCCACCAGCCCCGCATAAGTGATGGACTTTGCTGCTGTCAGATGCCGACTCATGGAGACCCTGCTCGGCCCTGCGTCCACCTCCTGGTCCATACGTCAGCTCCCACTGTCGCAGTCACAGTGTCCGTCCACCTTGCCGGAAGTCTTCCCTTTTCCCCCCTGCCCTCCACTTGACGAAGCACTCGTACTTCTCCTGAGACGGGTCTCTCCTGAGCACAGGTGCAGAGTCCGTGAGCCGGTCTCTGCCTCCAGGAAGCACCCGGGCTGCATTCCCAAGACGGACGGGCTGTGATGTGTGGACTGTTCTTTGCCAGCATTTCTGTTTACAGCATATCCGTACTCACTTATCAACTGTTAAAAACCACCACCCGAGTATATGCAGTTCGGAAGGGGAGAAGCTAGGCTGAGTCTGTGCTTTCTGTGCAATTTCCCCATAAACCCCAAACTAGCTCCTAAAAGATCGTCTCATGTGCTGAAGACACAATGGGTGCTTAAGCAAGGGTAGTGAAGAGACCTCATGGTGCCCGGCTATCAAAAGATAGAGCGTCTGGATCTTAAAGGCGTGAAGGTAAACAAGCGGCCACCTAGCTGGGAAACAACAAGCCCACATGGAAGCAGCACAGCAGCCTGTGTGATCAGGAGAGGGGCTCAGACATCAAAAGATCCAAAACAAAAGATATCTATGTGAACGAGAGGGGTTGGAGTGGAGGCTCAAAGCCCACCTGCAGACAACTGGATGTCCCCCCACAGAAGGGTTCTAAGATTCAAGCAAGGTACATTGTAGCACTGACGAAACACACATCATTTCTCTAGTTCCTGAGTGCTCCCCTGCCCCCAAGCCCCCACCACGACCCAGCTCGAACTGACAAAGCTGGCTAGACTGGAGGGGCACGCGCCGGTGCAGATAAGAGCTCTCAACACAGGCATGTGGGACAGATAAACCCCACAGGGGCAGTAGTGGGAGTGGCGAGAACGTGAGGGCAGGGGAGTGGTCAGACCCATGAATAACAGAAACGTGGGTGAAGGGAGACAACGGACAGGGTAAGAGATGGACTAACAATATATGACTGATCAGGGATACACGAGGGTGGGTGGGAGGGGAAAGAAGAGAAGCTGATACCAAGGGCTCGCGTAGAAAATGTTTTGGAAGTGATGATGGCAACATATGCACAAATATATGCTTGATACAATAGATGTACGGAATGTCACAAGAGCTGTAAGAGCTCTCAGTAAGATGATTCTTTTTAAAGTTGTCTTGAGAATCTCCACCCACCCCACCCCCCCAAAAAAAATAATTTTTTTACAATCAACTTCTATGTCTACTTGGGGCATCTAGAATCTGGTCATGAGACACACTGGGCGAAGGTGTGGTTTCGAAGGGTCTCTCTCTCTCTCTCTCACACACACACACACACACACACACACACACACACACACACACACCGTGTGATTCCCAGTGCTGCCCGAGGGCAGACCGTGTGGCAGGTGACAGCGCCAGAACCCAGTGCCCCGCCACGGCTCATCCCGCAGCCTCGTAGCCGGCGCCTCACCCACAGTCACCCGCCGTCTCCTTCCTCACAGCTGGGGAGGTGAGACGTGCGTCAGGGCGCCCGCTCTCGCCCCGGGGAAGGGATCCTGGTCTCCTCGGCGTCTCCGCCTCCTGATGGCCCCGTGCGGGGCACGGACCACCCCGAGCTTTCCTCTCGCTCCTCTGAGTCACACCCAACACCACAAGCGGCTCGTGACCCCATGGGAGGAAGCCCAAAGGGCCCTGTCGACACAGGGACCCCGCGCAGGGCCTCGAGCAGTCTGCCTGGGGCAGAGAGGGGATCCGCAGCCCAGCCCTGAGCGCAGGCCGAGCAGTAGCGAGATGCTCCCCGCTTCTGCCGTGGGCCCTCCGATGCACGCCAGGCCCGGAAACTAGAGAGGAGGCGCTGTGAGTCACAGCATCGACTCCATGGCAGGGTTTAAAGGACACTCAGCAGCGGGCCTCCAGGGGACAGAGGCGGAGACTGGAGTGTTGCAGGGACAAACCTTCCAGCGACCGCGCAGGACAGAGGGGGCCTGGCCCAGGGGGTCCCTGAGGCCGTGGCCCTGCACAGAAGCGGACGGTCAGCTCCTTCGCCGGCAGGTCCGGCTTCTCCACCGGCCACTAGGCCCTTACCACTGTCCACCAGGATTGCGATCCTCAGCGGGGAAGGGATCGAAGTGCCCAGAAGGCACCCCGCGAAGGGCCGGCCCCGCAGAGCTGTGAGGAAACACAGTGGTTCAGGGCCACCCTCAGAAACAACGGTTCCCTCTCTGAGGGATTCGGAAGGGGGGCGCTGACATCACATGTGGGGCGAAGGCCTGTGGCGGGGGCCGGCTTCACAGGGATCTTATCTGCAAACCCACGGTTGCTCTGCCCCGAGCCTGCCTCTCCGGGGCTGTTAGATGCTTCGTGGGATAGCCAACAAACCGCCACCGGGCGAGACCTGACTCACAGTCACGCACAGGAAATACCAGGACGGCCTCGTTCCGGGAGGAGCAGCCTCCTTTTGCTCTCTCAGAGCAGCTGCTGGCTTCAAACTGCTGGCCCTGTGGTCCCAGGGCTCCCTTCAATGGCCCCGTGGACAAAAACAGGCTAAGCCGATTTCAGCCGTCCAAGTCCCCGCACGCCTCCCCATCCACCTGGGGGAGAGGGGAGGTCAGAGCCCCTCTCCCCAGGCACACTGCTCCAGGCCTGTGGCGACAACTTGACCCAAAACACGGCTGTCAGCAAAAGTCCACAGAGGGCCGTGGCCGCCCACCCCACGTTTGTTCCTGAGATTTCGTGTCTTCACAAGGGCAGGCAGCCTCCCCTTCCTCCTGAGGAGCCGTCAGCGGATTTAGACACGGCACTGACAGCAACCTGGATTCGGACATGTGCTCAGGAGGGGCTGGTCCCAGGAAGAAGACGTCATGCTTGGCCAAAACAAGGGGCAGAGAAAGAGAGGACCCTCAGCAAGACGGACTGGCACAGGGCTGCACCTTGGGCTTCAATGGGGCAGCAGTGAGGTGGACGCAGGACCGGGTAGGCTTCAGGCTGCTGTGCCAGGGGTCACTACGGGTCAGGCCGACAACACTGATGCCAGACGTGACGTCAAAGTTCGCTGAGAGGGAGGAGGGAAGTTACCCAGCCACTGACCAGGTGTACAGGACCACGGGGGGAGCAGGTGAGCAGCCCACGCTCAGAGGTACGTCATCCAGGCCTCCTGCCACAGAGGAGCCCCCTGCAGGGCAGGGCCTGGGCACTGGGCACAGTTTGCTTCTACTTCTCAACAGTTCTCCTCAGTTCTCATTCATGAGCTTGAATTCTTCCACAATATTACAAAAGGGTCAAAAAGTCAAAACCCAGGCCCGGCCTCCCTCAGCTTCGCACGGTGGTGGGCAGCCAGAGGGACTCTGAAAGGGGAGATGTCTAAAGACCCCAGACGCAACACACGCAATAGCCGCAGCCAGCCGCAGGGAACGTGGGGAGGCAGTGCTGACCGACAGGGTTGGATGGACAGACAGAAGGATGAATGTTTGGGCAGAGGGGTGGGTGGGCAGACAGAGGGGTGAATGGGCAGAGGGGTGGGTGGGTGAGTAGCAGGGTAAATGGATGGGCAGAGGAGTAGGTAGGCATAGGAGTGGGCATGCAGAAGGGTTGGTAGATGGACAGAGGGATGAATGCTTGGGAAGAGGGGTGGTGGGTAGGCAGAGGGGTAGGTGGACAGGCAAAAGGGTGGGTGAATAGGCAGAGGGGCAGGTGGGCATGGAGGTAGGGAGAAGGGTCTCTTCCCAGCCTGGTGTCCCTTCCCCCCGTGCCAGGGCCTGCAGGCTGTAGCAGGGGGAGGGGGCGGTATGACTGCTCTTCCTCTCCTGGCAGCCATTGTCATCACCCCTGGAAAAGGCCAGGGCCAGCCCGGGGCGCAGAGCCCAGGTCCGTCGAGCCGCACCTATGGGGGAGGCCACCTTGCACAGCACCCGAGGCCATCTGAGGCATGAGGGAATGGCATGCTAGGACCCGCTCCAGCGCTGACCTGGTAGCAGATGGTCAACCTTCCTATCCCAGGCCCCAGGGCTATTCCAAATCAAGTCCCTGCTGCCCACATCTGTGGCTCAGTGACCACAGCCGGTGACAAAGAGCCGTGACCTCTGCCAGCCGTGTCCAGACCCGAGAAGCAGGGTGAGTGTGATTCTTCACCACGTGCCCCTTCCCCCCCACCCCACCCCCGGTCAGGGGTGTAGTTGAAGCAGGGCCACCCTCTGTGAGGCTGAAAGCCTGCCAGGCTGGGCCTGACGCCCAGGAGAACAGTGTGCCCAGGACAGATGCTGCCTAGCCCTGCACAAGCACATGCATGTACACATGTGTACTCTCGGGGACAGAGGAGCTCCAGGAGCCAGAGGCTCCTCCCCGACACACCCTCCGCCCACCCATGCACACCCACTCACACGTGCAGATGCACTCACGTGTATGAAACACACACATGCACACCCTCACACATACAAACACACACATGTGCATCCCATCTACACATGCACACACATAGCACACACGTGTATATGCATTCACATGTGCACACCACCCAGTCACCTATATGCCGATGCATGTACAGCCCAACTCGGACATGCACAGGCTCACACATGCACGCACACACACCCCTCAGGCACATGTGCAAATGCACA
Source organism: Nesogale talazaci (assembly GCA_004026705.1). Lineage (NCBI taxonomy): Eukaryota > Metazoa > Chordata > Mammalia > Afrosoricida > Tenrecidae > Nesogale > Nesogale talazaci. Next base: position 11,921 of record PVJH01031218.1, read on the forward strand.
GAGATTCACACAGGACACAGCCTCACGTGCCCCACCCCGCCCCGCCCCTGGGAGCTGGGCAGCAGGGCAACAGCATGCTACTGAAGCAGTCATGGGTCCCCCATTTTCACTACTAAACCAGCAGTCACTTCATTGCCAAGCTTCTATCCTGCTGCTCAGTGACCTCGGATGACACCACCTGGGTCTCAGCAGGGCCATCCATCAGCAGGGCAGTGAAAGCGCACCCCGAGATCCTGGAGAGGCGGCCCCACTGCCACACCCCTCCAGGGAGCCACCACGGCTTGGTGGGAGGTGTGTGAGTGCTGAGGGGACGCCGCCTCCCCCGTCCCTCTGTCCAGCCTCGGCCAGTCCTGCCCGCTTCATCCTTTGTGTGGAGGCTAACAGCCTGGCCAGATGGCAGCCCAGGCACCAGCCTGGCACACCACCCCTCATCCCACCAGGGACCTGCCTGCGAGGCTGAGGACAGCAGCCTGGGAAACGGCCCATCCTGCCCCAGGCTGTCCTGCTCCTCGGCACACAGGCTGGACTGCTCTGGGCACTGCTGGGCCCACAGGACCAAACGGCCACACTCCAGGCAGCTGCATTCTTCTAAGGGAGGCTCAATGGTCACTCTGCACGAAACCTAGGGGACAGGAGGGCAGCAGTGCACCACCTCAGGTCTGGAGAAGGCAGCGACCAGCGGTGGCCCACTGCCCCCTGCCCCCAGGCCAGGGACCCAGTCCAGGGAACAGCAGGTGGACTGGGGAAGGGAGTCCTCTCTCCTCTGAAGGCAGCAGGCAGCAGTCCTGTGCCTGAGTCCATAACACCCTCTAGCAGGGACACAGCTGTCCCCTCCCAGCCTGGCCATCACCAGCATGGCTGCAGCAAACAGCCTGGGTGCTCTGGTCCACACAGGAGCTGTTTATCGCGGTATGGGTGTGCAGGAATTCACAATGCTTTAGAACCGCCCCGACCCAGTCACCCCCAGGGTGGATGGCCCCAGTAGTAGCCTCGGTCAGCCAGATATGGCAGAGTCTTCCTCCTTCACAGAGAGCATCTGGCTTGTGCTGAAGCCATCAGTCATTATGAATGAATGAATGAATGTCTCCCTGCTGACTCCACCTCTGCCCCAAGTCCTCCCAACACCCACCTGACGGTGAGCAGGGCTGGAGAGCCCTGGGCAGGCCCAGGACACACCCACACCCAGACCGCCCTTTGGCCAGGCTCGGCTAGCACTTGTCAGAGGCCCGTCCTGCAAGGAGCCTCTGGTATTGGCTGGCCAGCTGCATGCCCTCCGGGGCCCCCAGGCGTGTCACTGTGTGAGCTCCCCCCACCTCTGAGTCCCATGAAGGCAAGGACCCATTTCTACATGCTCCAGGGCTGACCCAGGGACCCTGAAGTGGCACATAGCCCATCTCACGGTCCGGCTGAGGGTCAGGCACAGTGACCACCCACATCGAGCGGCCCTCACAGAAGCCAGTGTCTCAGCTGGGGATAGAGGGACTGACCTTAGACTGCTCACACACAGCCAGGAACCATGGGCGACAGCCACCCGCCACCTTCAAAAGATGGGACCCTCCCTCCGGGCAGCCAGTGGCCCCGAGGATGCCATCAAGCAGCTGCATGGGTCATCACCACCCCAGTCCCCCAGCCAATGGGCAGGGAGGACGCACATCCCTGCCCACACCCACCCCACCCCTGCACAGCTCCAGCCCAGCCCGGGTGGGACCCAGAGCCCTCAAGAGGCTGCCCGCCGTGGGCTGAAGGAGACCGGACATGGCATGGGCTTCCTGGTCATGCCAGCTCCCTGACCCAGCACAGAGGGCAGCGCGCAAAAGGCCTTTGGAGGGTGAGAGCCAGCTAAGCAGCAGCAGACAGTTGGCAAGTTACTTATGAGGAGCTAGGTCTGAGAAACAGGGGCCATGCCTTAGCCCTGACCCCCACCCCACCCTCCGCACAGCTCACCAGGAGTCTGGAGGGCTGGTATACGAGGTCCCCGTCCTCCGCAGCTCCCTGCCTCAGCGAAGTGGACTCATAGGTAAAATTAGGACCTGATGGTGGAGCCTCGGCCCTCCTCAGGTGTGGAAATGAACGCGTCACAGGCTCGGTGGCCAGCAAGCCAGACAGGTCTGTGCTAGTGGGGAGAAGGCCCCGAGGGAGGCTGCCGGCCTGAGCATCACCGTCATGAGGTCACCCGGGCCCACCGAAGTCAGAGGGTTAGGAACATGCACGTGGGGAGGAAGGGGGTGCAGGGTGGCCCACCAAGGGCTGTCTGAAATGCTGAATGGAAACCGCTCTGCGCATAAGTCCCTCCCCTCCCCCCCAGTTCACAATGAACAGCGACAAGCACAGCGTCGGAGCCCCTCCTGCCCCAGCAGCCAGAGCCAGACTGACTGGCGGGCACAGAGTCTCCCCAAACTGTCCACACCCCAGGCCAGAGCCCACGGGGTGCTGCTGTGGATCAAGGGTCTTGGCGGTGTGAGGGGGCCATCACGGCCTGGGTCCGTGGGGATATGGGCTTAGTGAGGGCAGCCGCAGGCACAGGTGCCAGGTGGAGGCAGAGACAGACAGGAGTGGCAGCCTGGGGCCACCAGGCCAAGCCCTAGGGTGAGGAGACACATGGCACCCTCTCCCCAGTCTCAGGAGGGCGTCCAGATGAGGTGTCTGAAGCCGCCCATCACCTGTCCCCACCGCCACCGCGCGCATGCCTGGCACACACACACACACACACACACACACACACACACACACACACCAGTGCCAGGTGTCGGTCAACCTCACATGATGCCTCACCTCACCATCACCACAGTGGGACAAGTAGCAAGTGGGGGAACCCAGTGGGAGGGACCCCCAGCTTGTCTCAGGACACCCACACGGTACTGAGCAGGTGACACCAGAGGGGCTTCACTCCTGCCCCATGCCCCCTTAATGGTCCAAAAACCCAGAACCCTCTAAGAGCGGCCACACGCACCTGGGTGTCCAATCGGGGACACACACTCAAACCCCACACTCCAAGAGACCGAAGTCTCATATCGGGGTACAAATAAAAGACTCAGGACCCAGGCTGAGCCCCAGTGGCGTAGTGGTTGAGTGCGGGACTGCGGCCCACAGGGTTGGCGGTTCAAATCCAGTAGCAGTTCTCCAGGAGCAATGTTGGGCTTCCTACTCCCACCAAGGCAGTGATGCCCCCCCCCAAAAAAAAACAAAGAGTAAACGCTCGCCACGACCCAAGAACAGCCACTGAATCCACCCAATGAGCCTTGCAAGAAGGTCTGGCAGCTGGCTTCCACACCGGCCAGCGACAGCCCTCAGGACACTGTTCTACGCCCCCACCCCACCCCGCCCCCGGAGGCAGGAAGCCAGGTAGCCGCTATGGCCTCTGGGCTGGGGCGTTGGGTGCTGTGGATTTCAGGTACAGACTGGTTCCCTGCCCGGATGTACATCAGAGCTGGGCTCGGCCTGCAGATGGAGCAGACACAGCTGGCACAGTCCGTGTCCTCTCCCGCCCTTCCCTGTGGCAAGGACATGGGAGCCTAGCTGGACACCAGCCCCCACTCTCACAGTCCAGTGTCCATGGAGTGTCCCAGATTGTCCCCTCCAGGCATGGAGACAACCACAAACACAAGCAGGTGTCCAGCAGGCTGGGGAGGAGGGCCCAGTAAGAGGTACAGAGAGGCCTGCATGCAGAGAGACACCCTGAGGCTGCCAACACTGACAGCACGGGCACTGCGTGGGGCTGCGACACTCAAGGTTGGCTGTTCAAGTCCACCAGCCACTCCTTGGGAGGACAGTGAGGCTGCCTGCTCCTATACAGAATTAGTCCCAGATGGAATCAGAGTCAACTTGATGACGGGGTGGGGGGGTGTTTTTTGGGTGGTAGCCTGAGGCTAGGGGTTCACATCCACCCTGGGGTAGCTCAGAGGAAAGGACTGGTGACTGGCAGCTGTCAGACACCTTAGGGGCCCGTCCCATCCTGCCCATTCAAGGGAGGAGAGCGGGAGGAAGCAGTGTGGGCTCGGCTCTCCTGCTGCCCCCCTAGACACACGCCGAGGGCCATGTCCACACGAGCTAGTATGTCCCACACACCTGCCCCGCCACTCCTTCCCCTTCCCTCGGGGAATCCAAGCTCTTGGACTTCCAGGCACAGGGCCAACCCCTCGCAGCAGCATCCCGGACCCACCAGCTGGACCCACAAGCAGGACACTGCTGGACCCCATGTCCAGATGGGAAAACTGAGGCCCTGCCAGACCACCCCCACCATCCTGGAGGCGCATCCCACCCCATCTCCCCACCTGGGAAGGTCCTGGCCCCCTGAGACATAGCCTCTTGGCTGGACCGCGTGCCAGCCTGCAGGGGCGTGAGGACACTGTCCGGGAGAGCAGAGTGCTGGGTGCCTGTGCTGTCGCTGCTCAGGAGGATGCGGCTGGGGGAGTTGGGGAGGGGGCGGTCCAGCAGCCCAGCCGCTAGGATCACCGGGAGCTGTGTCCTCACTGACGGCTTGGCCACAGGCCAGGCTGAGGACAGGGCAGACCCGGTGTGACCTCAGTCAGGCTGCCCACACAGGGAGGAGCTGGGGGACAGTCCCCCATGCTCACTCCATGGTCACCTCTCCTGGGGGAAGGGGGCTCCTGGACATGATGTTCTGATCTCAGAGCTGCAAAGGGGGGTGCTGACAGATGAGGACAGGCTGGGCACAGAGCAGACAGCAAGGCCCAGGGGCACTCAGGGTGCCCCCAGGGCCCAGTCCCTGCACCGTCACCATCTAAGTCACCCCAGCTGCCTGCTGGGTGCAAGGAGGACAGTCCGAAGCCTACAGTCCCCAGGAGGCCCCGCCAGCAAGCAGGGGAACTGACCATCAGCTGCTTTAAAGCACACAATCTCCGCCATCCAGAGGGCCTCAGGGCAAGCCCCCCAAGATGCTACAGCTACTGCCTACCCCTCCCAGGGGACCCCAGCTGCCTGGGGGTCGGTGACCAGGGACATTCTGCCTAGTCACCAGGGCAAAGCTAACTATGGTCACCCACCTGGAGAGAGTCCTGGAGAGGCCACCCAGACCTTGACATGTCCAACTCCATCCTACAGACCCGGCCCTATCCCGACACAGCCATGCATACCCCCACATGGAGACAAGGGGTCACTGCCCAGGCAGGGCTCACGACACCTGCTGATGCGGGAGGTGCAAAGGCCCGGGGGCCACCTCACCCCAGCAGGCCTGTCCTGAGCAACACAGCTCCTGAGGGGAACAGGGAGGACCCCACAGGCAGAACTTTCTCAGGAGAGTGGAGGGTCACCCTCCTGGGAGCAAACTGTGCCTGCACCAGGAGCCTGCCAGGTCAGGCCAGAGCAGCCTTCTTGACCATGGTCCGGCCCTCTCTCTCGGCCACGGCCCTGCAGCAGGGTCCCTAGCCCTCCCCTGCTTTGGCAGTGAGGAGAGGGTGCACAGAGCAGCTGGTCCACCAGCCCACGGGCACAGGCAGCAGGGGACTACCACAAATGCAGGCCCTCAGGAGGGGTAGGACGGGCCGGGGCCTGGACCATGACTGCATGCAGTTGGTCCACTACTGGCCTCATTGGATGGCGGGGAGTGAGCACCAGGCCTGCAGGCCCAGCAGGGGTCAGAGTCTGGGGCCTCCAGCAGCTGGTCCAGGTCCAAGAAAATCAAGAAACCACAACACCCCTGGTTCTGTCTGGTAGGCCCCGGAACAAGAAGCCCCCCCAAGCCTGGTGGGTGCCTATACCCTCTATTCTGATGGTTGCCTGTTCAGACAAGAACCAGAACAGGATGCAAAGGCTTACGGGTTGGGGGGAGAAGGGCAAGGATCCAGGCTGTGAGGAACAATAGGGACAAACTAGCAAAACAGACGGGGGGTGGGGGGCACACTAGGACACTGTGAGTAGCGTTTGGTGCCAGGAGATAGGAACAATCCCCCAGTCTCCCCCTTGCCTCTGGGAAGACACCTCCCAGCAGCCCCCATGTTGCAGGCCCCACGTGGCCTCCACTCGAGTGGTGGCCACCGCAGCACTTGGCAGGAGGCCAGCCCCCAGTAGGTACCCCCCCCCACCCAACCCTCCGGGTCTCTCAGCCTCTGCTGTCCCTGCTCCTGCCCAGGCTGCCCATCTGCCAGGGGCATCCCTCCAGCCAAGCTGCCCCCCACGGGGCCATGTGGGGGGCGTGAGGGCGGGGAGAAGGAGCAACCCAAACAAAGGGAGGCAACCACAGGGCCAGCAGGCCTTCTGGCCACGAGGGGCCAGCCAAGGACAAGGACACAGCCCAGGGAGGGCCAGCAGTTCATCTGCGCTGCCAAGTCCTTTCCCCAGGTGGCCAGAGCCACCGGGCTGCCACACCCAGGGACAACGCAGTAACTAAAGAGGCCAGCTGCTAGCCACAAGGCGGCCAGCACTCCCCCACAGAGCGGCCAGTGGCTCTGAAGCACCAACACTGCAGCTAGCAGCCGACGCTGACCCAGCAGCTCCAAACCCAACCTTCTGGGAGAGGACCCGCTCGGATCGTCCAGACCTGGGCAGGGCGGATGGGAGCGAGGACACCCAGGCCGCTCCCTCAGTCACGGAGGTGGCGGTCAGGGAAAGGGCAGTCAGGGAGGTTGCCCAGCAGGTCTTTAGAAAAAGTCAAGGACATACAGGCACCCGGGCAGTGCAAAGGGTCCCGAGCTCATCTGCTAGCTGAAAGGCCCCGCCCGCCTAGGCGGCTGGGAAGAAAGGCCTGCTGATGCCCACGGAGCAGAGTTGTGCTGGGCAGGCGTGGGACCACGGGGACTGGGAACTGATTCCACGGCAGAGGGTCTGCGTTCAGGTTCGGGCACTGGTTCTAATCCTGGTACTGCTTCTGCTACTGATACTTGGCGATAAAGGGGTGGGAGAGGGGAGGTGCTGGCCAGCAAGTCCATTGGCCCTCTGCTGCGAGGGGGACACCAGCAGGGGACCACCCACTGCTCTGCCAATCACAATGTTCCCGCAGCTGCCTCCTCTGAGACCAGCTGAGCACACAAATGAGCTCACATCCCCTCAGATCCATGTTCATATGTGCACATACACACACACACGAACTCACGTGCATGCACGCACACTCACTCATACACAAACTCACTCACACACTCATGCACCCATGTTCTTGTGCACACACACACTCACCCACAAACATGCTCACACACGTGTTCACATACATGGGCTCACACTCACACATATGCCCCAGGCCGTGAGCACTTGGGGAGTCTGTCTGCTTCTTCAGGCTTCCAGGGCCACAGTGCCTGCCAGAGACTGTCGCCAACCAGGCTTGGTGAGGGGGTGCATCCACCTTGCCACACCCAGGCTCCAGCCTGGCCACTGGCCATCAGAGCCCAACCGATGAGACAAAGGAAGGGCACTTCCAGGAGCAGGGCCCGGTCTGCGATGGCCAGGGTCTGTGGGCTCTCCAGGGCGACCTCCCAGAGCAGCTGTCCAGGACCAGCAGACATCAGAATCTGAGAGCGCCCCTAGGCCACAAGCATACCTGCAGAGGGCACCCGGATCGGCCGATAGTGCCCCTTCCTTCCCTTCACCCCGAGAGAAGCCACAGCGTCGTTTCCCACGCAGGGCCTGGGGGCAGACTGCACTCAGCACCCTCCTCGCCCTGGGGACCCTGGGAGGTCTGGAGTCCCCAAGGTCCATGCATATGTCCATTCATGCAGAAGTGCGGGGACAGAGGGACAGAGCCACTGCTCACCATGCCCCAGGACCATGCTCTGCCTGGGGACAGCACAGAGCCTCACAGCTGGGGCCCTGGGCTCCCACAGTGTGCTCAATGGGTGGGGGCCACAGACAGACACCCCTTCACCACCTCGCGTGTCCTCACAGCCAGGAGCACAACTTCCGTCGGAGGCCGAGGGTGCCCTTGGCGAGGCTGCCTCAGTTTCCTCACCTGTAGAAAGGATTTTGGGGGAGGAGGGGCAGCATGCGGGTGAGGTAGCAGGAGTCCCCAGGGGTGTGAGTGAGCTTGAGCCACTGAGGACTGCATGTTGTTACCAAAGGCTTCCAGCGGGGGCAGTCGCCACTTCCCTCGGACTCCCTGCACGGCTGGGCCACAGCCAGCTCTGCCCCTGGGAGGGCTGGCACATTGTAGCTGAAGGGGACGGTCGTCCTCTCTGCCCAGATGCACGTGATGCGCCCCCCACTGCCCGGGCTGCAGCACAGCGCTGTGCTGACGAAAGGTCAGGAGCAAAAATAGCAGCTGTGGGGAGAGCAAGGCAGAGGGGCCGCCTAGGGGGTGGGGACGCACCACCTCCAGTCACACACATGCATACACGCACAGTCTCACACACACACATGCATGTACAGTCACACACATGTACGTACAGTCACGCACATGCACACACGCACAGTCACACACACGCGCACAGTCACACGGGGACCAGGGGGCCACATGCGAGGTTGGGGACGTACCACCCCCAGTCACATACACATGCACACACACACAGTCACACAACACACATACAATCACACATCCCCAGTCTCTCACACACAAGTGCACACGCGCACACATGCAGTCCCACAACGCACACATACAGTCACACACCCCCAGTCACACATACACACACATACATGCACACACGCACGTAGTCACATGATGACCAGGGGGCCACCTGCGGGCTGGGGGGGAAGGTGTGGAGACTCACACAGTCACATTCTCACACACACAGTCACACGGGGACCCAGGGGGACCCAGGGACTGCCTGCGGGCTGGTGGCACAGGTGGAGACTCACACAGTCACACACACACACACAGTGACCGAGGGGGATGCATGCAGGCTGTGTTTACAGGCGTGGAGATTCACACACACGCCCACACCCACAGTTGCTCACACACTCACCTCCACTCATACCCACATACACAGTAACTGAGGAGCATAGATGCACAGGCTGGGTGCATGGGCGTGAAGACTTACAAACACACACACATTCACAAACACATGTTTCCACACTCATCCATACTGTGACGGGGGAAGCGTGGGCACGGGCTGCATGGGTGGGCATGGAAACTCACACAAGCACACATTCACACTCACACATGCACACACACAGTGACCGAGGGGGCGTGTGCGCACCAGCTGCATGGACAGGCGTGGACACGCGTGCGTGCACACACACTCACCCCACCCCGACCTTCCTCCCCACTGCATAGGGGTCCCACTTCTCTGCATCCCTCGCAGGTACAGGCCTAGAGAGGAGCCCAGGAACTGGCTCTGGGGCCCCTGTGGGATGGACGGGGTCACTGACTCATGGGCAGGTGGCACTTGCACATGCTGGTCCCCACCTCCCCACTGGCTACCCTCACAGCTCCCCACGGACAGCCCCCAGAGACAAGCACCAAGTCCCATCCCCTCCAGAGGGCACGGGGATAGGGATGCAGACCCCCTTTGCTGATGGAAGAAATTCAAGTATCCGGCACAAATGGGGCCACCTCGCCGGCCCGGCAGCCACTGCCCAGTGCCTGGGGTCACCTGGACAAGTCTTCTGTTTCCTGGTCCCACTGCCAGTGTCTACAGTCGTCGCAGCCACCTGAACACACCGTGAAGAAGATCCTGGTGGAGCCGGGCTCCAGCCTTTCATGGGAAGCAGGAAAGGGCTGAAGACTTGGCTGGGGGTTGGGGGGCGGGGGGAGATGGGGGTGATGTTAAGAAGGGGTTGGCAGTTCCGCTCAGATTGGACATCCAGAGACACCCTGTGAACCACAGACCTTCCTGGCCATCTGTGAGGTGTCTGGCAGGACCAGATTCCAAGAAGAAGCAGAGTTCCCGGCACCAAGCCATAAGCCCGCCGAGGGTCCACTCACACGGAGGCCCTGGGAGGTGAGTCCAGGCAGCTAGGCTGGGCGCACAGAGCCAGCCACCTCCCTCCATGGGGCGGGTGCCGGAAGGCCCCAAGTGCAGGGCCCAGAAGCCTGGCCTGACCGGAGAAGCCTAGAGGTAGCACAGACCCCCACCCACCAGCACGGCCGCGTCCAGAAAGGGTGGAGTCCAGGCCCAAGGCCTCATGGACCAGACAGACTCAATGTGCTCCTTGAAACCGAAGGCAACCAAAACCCTATGTGCTGGGCAGTGCTGCCCTGTCCACAGTTGGCTGCGGCTGGTTGGCACTGGACCCCCGGCCCTTTCCTCCCAGACAGCTCTGTGTGGGCTCCATCCGGCCCACCCAGGGTCATGGGGTTAGAAACAGCAGGTGACCCACATACAGGACAAACATGGTAAGACCAGTTTACCATGGTGCCCACCACAGGGCAGGTGGGAGGGGACAGAGCCACTGGGCTTCTGTTGAGGGCCACTAGAAAATTTTGGGAACATGAGGCTTGCCAGATGGGGTGCCTGCCATTAATGTCATTGGCTGTCACCCTTTGAACCAACCCCAAACTTACTGCCCCGGTGTTGGGGCAACCGACCCCTGGAGACCCTCCAGGGGAGGGCAGAGCTGCCCCTGTGGGTTTCTGAGAGGCTCACTCTTCACGGAAGCAGAGAGCCTCTCTTTCCCCCGAGGGGCGGCTCGTGGTTTCGAACTGCCAGCTCGGCAGAGTACGGCTCCACACATACACGCGCCAGCAGGGATCCTGGACGGTCACCCTTCGCCATGGTTAAAATGGGGAAAAGTCTGCTATCTGGAAAGCTCATAACGGGAACGTAAGAAGATTTTGAGGGTGCCCGGTCATCTGAGGGGCAACTGTTGGTTTCTCCCCACCCGGAGCTCAGCAGGACGAAGCCATTCCGTGGCGCAGGGAACCAGTCGTCCTGGGATGGATGGCCGTGGGGGCCTCCACAGCCACCTGAGACCGGAAGAACAGGATGGTGCCCAGCAAGTGCTGCTGACTGCCCGGGAAGGGGTCGTCACAGGAGGGCCAGGATACAATGGGGGTGAGGTGGGGGACGCAGTGGAACACAACTCAAAATCATATTAAAAAAAAAAAAGAGAGAGAGACCAGACTTACTAGTCAAACAAGACCAGGGAAACCCCGAGACTATGGCCTGTGGACATCCTTCAAGTTTGGAAATGAACTCCCCACCCCTGGGTTCGCTTTTCTGCCCCCAACAGCAGACAGGTCTCTACAAAGGGAACGAGCACCCCAGGGAGGCCCACCCACCTTACACCAAGCAATCAGGCAGGGGCTCCAAAGGGTCTGAGGGCAGGCAGGGCTGGGGTGAGGCCTCGGGGGCTGGGAGGAGGTAGGAAACCGGACAAATGGAAAGGGGGGCCAGAAAGCCAGGCAGAGGGTGCCGATACAATGTGGGGCTCACCATCACGCCCCCAAATGCGGTGAACCACTGAGTCGAAAACACCGTAAGCTCTTACTCAAGTCATAAATAACAAGTTAAAACAAACCATTAAACAACAACACAGCGGTTCCCGGACAGGGTTCTGACCGGAAAGCGGACATTCTAAACAAAGCCGGGAAGCGGGCTGAAGCACGGACTTTGGGGGACATGTGGCCTCGGAGTCGGGGCTTGCTTGGTGATAAGTATCTCCTAGTGTCAGGAGAAGGCAAGAGTGGGGAGGCCAGGTGCATGGTGGGGTGCCTCTGCTGCACAGGCCTCTTCAGAGGCGGACAAGCCAGGAGGTTTCCTGGAGGACTGCGGTGCGCCTGGCCCAGGACGGATGCTTCATCAGCCTCTGATGCAGCGAGCGTGAGACTGGGGGCTGGAGAGGACTCTTGAAAGCGGCATGGACTGCGGAAGGACAGACAAGTCTGTCTTAGAAGAATACGGCCAGAGTGCCCCTTAGAGGTGGCAAGGACTTCATCTCCCCTACGCTGGACCTGTCAAGAGAGACCAGTCCCTGGAAAAGGACATCGTGTCTGATACAGTGGGGGGGGGGGGGGGACACGTGGAAAGGAGGAAGGCCCTCAGGGCGATGGATGGACATGGTGGTTGCAACCAGGGGAGCACGGGAGCCGTCGTGAGGACGAGCAGGACCAGGCGGGGCTTTGTTCTGTGGGGCACGGGGTCACGGTGGGTCAGAACCGAGCCGAGGGGCCCCCAGCCACAGTGACAGCAACGTGAGCAGGTATGGGAGAAGGGGCCTGGCTGAACGGT
>PVJH01031219.1:0-23978 GCA_004026705.1 Nesogale talazaci
AGAAAGGGAAAAAAAAAAAAAGCTAGAGGAAAGTTGTGTGTTTCATTGGTGCTATACTGCACCCTGACTGGCTCATTTCTTCCCTGTGACCCCTCTCTGTGAGGGGATACCCAATTGTCTACACATGGGCATTGGGTCTCCATTTCATTTCATTCCACCCCCTCCCCCCACCACCACCCATTCACCTTGGGTATGATTTTATTTTGGGTCTTAGGTACCCGATACTTGATCCCATCAACACCTCATGATCACACACACCGGCTAGTGTGCTTCTTCAATATGGGCTTTGTTGCTTCTCAGCTAGATGGCCACTTGTTTATCTTCAAGCTTTTAAGACCCCCAGACACTATATCATTTGATAGCTGGGCACCATCAGCTTTCTTCACCACATTTGCTCATACATACATTTTGTCTTCAGTGATCAAGTCAGGAAGGTGAGCATCACAGAATGCCCGATTGTTAGAACACAGTGTTAAGGGAATACTTGAGTTGAGGCCCAATGTCCATCTTCAATGTTAATCCTTAACATATAGATATGAGTACATAGTTTGATTCCACTCTCATTATATATATATATATATATATATATATATATATATATATATACACATACACGCCTGTATTTAGACCTCTATAAATGTTCTTTGCCTATGAGACATTTTTATGTTGTACTGTTAAATAACTTATTTCCTTTAGTGACCATAAGCTCCTTCAGAGAAGAAAAAGACAATAATATTTATTGAGAGCCTATTATATGTCAAGTATTGCTTGATGTGCTGGTCTATATACTTGCTTGTTTTCTATTGAAAATCAGGCTCCAGGGCTGAGCCCCGGTGGCGTAGTGGTTGTGCACGGGACTGCAGCCCACTGTGACGGAGGTTCAATTCCAGCAGTGGGGCTGGGCCTCCTACTCCCACCACCGGAGAGCAGTGATGCCCCCCAACCCCCCCCAAAAAAAGAAAATCAGGCTCCAGGCCATCAGTTTCAGAACTAGATCTGCCGATGCTTTGTTTGCTGCAAAGTTTTGTATGATGAGTTGACACCTTTTTCATATCCTTATTGATTTTCAGGAATGGAGAATTCCGGAAAGGTGGATCTCTCCCCTAAGGACCTTCTTCCTTATCAAGAATCTCGAATTAAGTCTGGCTTAGAGAAGGCTGTCAAACATAAAGAGAAGCTGTTAGAGTTTGACAGAACTAGGTATGATATGGATGGAATCACAAGGACGAAGAAATAGACGAATCCATAGATTCTTGCCATTAACACATTATTTTGAACTTGATACTCTGTCAGAGTACAGTATAAAAGCTTAGGCTAAAGGAGAGCTGGGTATAATACACAAGAAACCTACATCTTCATTTTGAGTCCATTTTTTAGTAAGAGAAGCTCCCATTAAGCGTATCCTATACCCTGCAGCATTTTTGATTTAGCAATTGCTAGAAAAACCCAGGAAAAGATGATTTGGGTTATCAGAATTCCCCATTTCTTCCCCTTGCATTGATTCATTCAGTAAATATTAGCGTGCCTGCCATGGACCAACTGCTGTGCTGAACTCTGGGAGATCTGTAACAAATTATCACTGGAGAGCATAAAAGAAAAGCAAAACTGTTGCCATTAAGTCAATTCCAACTCATAGTGACCATACAGGACAGAAGAGAATTGCCTCATAAGGCTTCCAAGGCAGAAGGTTTTACGGAAGCAGATTGTTCCCGCTTTCTCACACTGAACAGCTTTCTTGCGCACTGCCATTGAGCCCACTGTGACTCGGCAGCCCTAACGATCAGAGGAGCACTGCCCCCGAGGCTCTGACTCTCACAGTAAAAGGCCCATCTTTATCCTTAGAAGTGCTGCTGACCATGTAGTTAGCCTCCCCAAGTATAACCCCTGCACCACCAGTCTCTTTACGGAGCAGCTCCAAAACAACCCCTCACTGCCTCCAGTCAATGCAGACTCAGAGTTAGCCTTTAGGACCAGGTAAAACTGCCACTGAGAGTTTCTAAGACTAACTCTTTTATTTAAAAATGTTTACCCCCTAGACTAACTCTGTGCAGGAGCAGAAAGTCCCTCAGAGTGGCTTTCTCCCTCAGAGTGGCTAGAGGCTTCCAACTGCTGGCCTTGTATAGCAGCCCAGAGCATAAGCACCATGCCGCCAGACAAGTGCTCAACCCCTGTACCGCCAGGGGTCCCTCTGGAAAGCAAAGGGGAAAAAACACTTTAATAAATTTATTTTCTTAACTCAGTAATATATTAAAATATCACTAGGTTGACTTTTAGGCACCTATACTATTGTTTAGACCTCTGACTTCTCTTTAGGAAACAGATAAATTGTATTTGCTAGTTCCATTTTTTATTCCCCCCCCCTTTTTTTTTCCATTTTTATTTGGACCATATATGTTTTGGGAACAGTAAGTGCTAAGAATGTTTAGATAAGACTTCACAAAGAGACCTCATGCCTACTTAATTGTAACTGAACTGAGGGTCTATTTCTGGCACTTTAATCATTTGGGGAGCAGCACTTGCTACTTCTAAACCATTTGCTCCGAATTCATGGGATGGGATTTAGAAAATGATTCTTTAAGTGAATCCCTCCCAAGAATTGTGGCTCACATTCTCTCAATCCTTTAAGTATCACCTTCAGCCCCACTGTATAAAATTTAACATTAGAATTGAAATTAGAGTGGTGCAGTGCATTTCTTGCTACATAGGAGCTAGAAAAGCATCTCTCTCCCTGTTGATGATTTGCAACATCAGAACTACCAGTTTCATAATCTACATTCATGCATAGGACTGGTAATCTTCTGACCCCTCTTAAACATCTTTAAGAAAGTTATATTTTAAGACTTAATATCTTAAAATTTTTTTAAGAACTTAAGATCATTTTATAATTTCAGCTGAGTCCTAACAAATTGAAATTAACTAAAATCAATATGTGACTCTGATATCATTATTTCCCATATGTCTATGTATATCACTGATTTATAGTTATGTACAACTTCAGAATTTTTTTTGTGTGGTATCACTGCCCTGGTGGGAGTAGGAAGCCCAGCCTTGCTTCTGGAGAGCTGTTGCTGAATTTGAACCATCAGCCCTGTGAACCACAGTCCTGCACACAACCACTACACCACCAGGGCTCAGCCCAGTCTTTTTTTTTTTAAAGAAAGATCATTGTATTGGGGGCTCTTCCAGCTTTAATAGCATTCCATGAATCAAGTGTATCAAGCATATTTGTATATATGTTGCCATCTTCGTTTTCTAAACATTTATTTTCTATTTGAACCCTTGGTAACAAATTCAGTCTTAACTGGATTTATAAATTTGGAGCAGCTACTTAATATCTGTGAGCCCCAGGATCATGATCTCTCAAAAAAGATAAATGGAGTATCAAGGTTCATTCTAGGTCTCAGTTTGTATGTACATATCTTCTGAGAAATAGGCCCCATTGCAGTATCTTAGAAATTAACTCTGTAGTAGTGGAAGGACTAGAGATAAGGATATTGCTGGAGGGGAAAGCCGAGATGCAGCAGTAGAGAGGCAGGAATTCCTAAAATTAAACAGCAATGCAGGAGAAAGACGAGGCCTTATACCCCTTACGTTCCTTTTGGCAGCCCACAGGGGGCAGTTCTACCCTGTCCTATAGAATTGTTCTGAGTCAGAATCAATTTGATGACATTGAGGTTTTTTATTTTTAGTTTTGAAGTAAATCAGTCCTAGGCACAGGATATTCTATTATAGAACTTGAGTTCCTCATGGAAAGCAGAATAAAGGATCTGGTGAAAACAGGCTAGGTCCCATTTATACAGGGATGAAAATGTTAACCGAGCTGTGATATAGTAAACCAGAAGAAAAGGGCTGAATTAGTAAACAGGTAGAAGGAGAATGGATTATAATAGCGTATCATTTGCTGCCTGAAATTGAGGTTAATTCTAAGAATGGGTGGATCCCGTAATAGGGACAAGATATATACAGAAGCTGGAAATTAGGCAGAGCTTGACTTCATTTATGAACATTCTTGAGCATTTACATTTAAGACATTAATGTCCAAGTATGAGCTCCCTTGAAGTAGTTTCCAAATAGTTAGACCCTCTTTGTCAATAATTGACCTAATTGGCATCTATTCTTTTTTCTTGTTAAGTGTTCGAAGAACTCAGGTCATTGATGATGAATCAGATTACTTTGCCAGTGATTCTAACCAGTGGTTATCTAAAATTGAGCGAGAAGCCCTGCAGAAACGAGAAGGGGAATTACGAGAACTTCGGCATGCCTCTCGACTCTCTAAGAAGGTTACTATTGACTTTGCAGGCAGGAAAATTTTGGAAGAAGAAAATCCACTAGCAGAATATCACAACAAGTAAGTGGGCAGCCCCAGACAGGGTCTGAAAGAGGAGACAATCTGACTGTAAAGGATTTTTTTTTTCCTTTAATGAATCTGTTATTTTTCTTGGTTTTAAAAGTAATATATTCATTTGGAATGGAAAACATAATAACTAATTTTTTAAAAAATAAGCAGAATTATTTGTCCTATCAGATAAAAACTATTTTTTAAAATAAAATTGCAGTCATTGAAACAATGAGGTCTAGTATGGGCATAGGAATAAATAGATAAGACATAGAACCCAGAAAGAGATTTGTGTGTCTGTGTGTGAATTTTATGATTGACAAAGGTACCATTCCTAAATGGTAAAGAAAGGGTTAAATATCTGGTGTTGGATTGATTGACCTGACCACTAATTTGATAAAAAAAATAAAGTAGAGATCTGTGATTAGAGAGCAAAGCATGCTGTGATAAGTATGGCTAAAAAGTTCAGTGTGAAAGAAAGAATAATCAGAAAGAAAACCAGAAATATATGAGAACATTTTGGTAGTCTTGGTATGAAAGCAAGATTGAAATAAAAACCTGGAGTTCCTTAAGTCATTGATCCAAAATTCCCAATCTTGTAGCCATTGAGCTAATTCTGACTCATAGCAACCTTGTGTAGCAATTTTTTTTTGGGGGGGGGGCAATCACTGCCCTCAGGTGGTGCGAGTAGGAGGCCCAGCCTTTGCTCCGTGGAGCTGGAATCGAACCTCCATCCCAGTGGGCCGCAGTCCCACACACAACCACCATGCCACCGGGGCTCAGCCCCTTGTGTAGCAATTATAAGGAAAATTTTAATGGAAGTAAACAGTATAATCTTTCCCTGAAGGAGGAACTAACCCATTAACTTTCTGTGGTTAACAGCCCCAAACTTAACCCATAGATCCGCAAAGATATAACAAACAAAAAACTCCCAGCCTTCGAGTTAGTTCTGATTTAGAGCACCCTTATACACAGAACTGTTCTTGCGGGTTACTGAGGCTATAAATCTTTTTCTTTTTAATGGTCTTATTGGCACATAATTTACGTAGCATACACTCCAACAGTTAAGTCATTCAGTCATATCAAGGAGAATTGTACAATCATTAAGATATCAATTTTAGAACCCTCCCCATGGTTAAATCCCCTATAAATTGAGTTGTACAGTCACAGTCAGCACTAGTATTCCTTTCCCCCTTCCTTCTCTATCAGTCACTCCCCACCCCTGTATCAGTTATCACTATGCATTTAAGAACTAGAGGAATATTGTATGTTTCACCATTGCTACACTGCACCCTGACTGGCTTTTCTCCTCGAGACCCTTCTGTACAGGAATGTCCTGTTACCTACAGATGGTCTTTGGATCCCCAATCTGTACTTCCTCTCATTTACAATGATATAATTTTTGGTTCTTTGATTCCTGATACCTAATCCCTTCGACATCTCGTGGTGACACAGGCTGATGTGCTTCATCCATGTGTGCTTTGTTTCTTCTGAGCTAGATGGCCGCTTGTTTACCTTTAAGTCTTCAAGACTCCAGACATTCTATCTTTTGATAGCCAACACTATCTGCTTTCTTCACCACCATTGCATATTCACACTTTTGTCTTTAGCAATTGTGTTGGGAAGGTGAGCATCATGGAATGCCAATTTAATAGAACACAATGTTCTTGCATTGAGGAGGTACTTGAGTGGAGGTTCAATGTCCATTTGTTGCCTTAATACTAAACCCATGAATATATGCACCTAGATGTATTTCCCCATCATCATCTATAAATATATTTGCATATGTACATTCCTGTATTTAGACCTCTATAAATGCTTTTTGCTTCCTACTTCTTTCTCTATTTCCTTTTACTTTCCTCTTGTCCCACTCTTATGCTCAGCCTTTATTTGGGTTTCAGTAATTTTTCTCGGTTACATTGTCCTTGATTATTCCCTACTAGGCCTCACAAACCCTCATAGCCACTGATGTTGGATCACTTGTTCCCTTGTCCCTGTGTTTGTCAACACCACCTCCTTTCTTGAACCTCTCCTCTCTCATGTCCCTCTGCCACCATTGGTCCCATTGTTTTCTCCTCCAGACTGTTCATCCATTCTATCTTATCTAGATAGACCTGCACAGATAATAATATGTACAAAAAAGCAAGACATAGCAAGGCAAAGTTACAAAAGAAATCAAAACGATGACAACAACAAAAAATGACCAAAATATATATAAAGAAAGAAAGAAAAGTAATAATAATAAAAAGAGCAACCGTAATTAGTTCAAAGTCTGTTTGTTGCCCTTTAGGAGTACCCTTCAGTCAAGTCCACGGGGGGTGCCATGCACTGGCCCCAAAGCCTATCCTATGCACTCCCTCAGGCCCACACTGCCCTGCTCCCACCCTCCCCACCCCTGCTGCTCTACCACAAGCCCTTAGTGCTTTGTCTTCGTGGTGGGGTCAAACCAGGTCAATGCTGCCATTGTATCTCCAGTATTGCCCCCCTGTAGGGCCATGGGTCAGTGGGGGATGTGCCTCCTAGTGAGGTCAGCCATGTGGACCACTCTGAGCGGGGATATCACCCTCCAGTCTTGGTGGGCCACGATAGGCTCCACTCTCTCTTCCTTCCTCTTCCAGATGGAAACCCTTTAACATTGTAGAAAGCTTCATTTTTCTCCCCCAAAGGAGCTTAACCACTACATCACCAGGACTCTTCTCTAGCACAGGCACAATATAAAGAAGAATAAAAAGTGGTACTAGATGGAGAGAGAATGCTTTCAACATTTTCAATATAGTATGGGTTTATAAGGGTACCATCTGGTCTATATAAAGATCTCCTGATGATTAAAAGAAAAGAATCCAGAAAAATGGCTAAATGCAGACAATTCACTGAGGAGGACATATTGTTAGTCCATAAACATTTGAAAAGATGCTCAGCTGATAATCAGGGAAGTGCAAACTGAAAAACACAATGTATGAGGGGGTACCAAAAACAAACAAACAGAAAAAATGACCACTGGGCTCAATTTTTATAGTAAGCATTTTTGCCACTAGGCAAATATCCAATAACTCATTCTGAGGTAGTGCACCCAGTGGCATCTGTAAGAATGTTCTCTGGAAAAAAAACCTTTTTTTTAATTAAAAATAAAAAAAGAATGTTCTCTGGCTGAGCCCTGGTGGCCTAGTAGTTGTGTACGGGACTGCGGCCCACAGGGCTGACAGTTCAAATCCAGCAGCAGCTCTCTTGGAGCAAGGCTGGCTTCCTACTCCCACCAGGGTAGTGATGCCACAAAAAAATCAAACAAGCAAACAAAAAAGGAATGTTCTCTGGTCACAGTGAATTTTTTTCTAAGAACAGTTTCACTCAAACTTCATTTTTTGTGATGGCCGACGAAGAATACAGTGTGCAACTATGAGATTTTGTTTCCTGCTTAGGAAAAATGCCACAGAAAGTGTTGTGATGTTGAGCACAGTTTACAAGGCAGCGCAAGGGAACAAACTGAAGTGTGTGAGTGGTTTTCTCATTTCAAAAAGGTGAAGTGTCACTGATGAAACCTTTTGAACATCAATTTCTCAAGTAGGTGAAAATGTTGACACAGTTTTTGCACTTGTGTTCGAAGATTGACCGTGGACCGTTAAAGAGAGGAGACTCTTAGTGGACTCTCATGGAGCTTGTTTCAGCAAATTTTAATGACATTTTGTGAAGGAGAAAGGTCACTGTCAAATTGGTTCGTTGGGTTTTGGCTGACCAGGAAAAAGAGCGTTGATTGGAAACATGTCATTCTTTGAAAGAACAGTTCTACAGGACCCAGAATTTTTTTTCCACGGTCTCTACTGTTGATGAGACATGGTGCTATTCTTACAATCTAGAAAGTAAAAACTGTCATTTTGCCCAGAAAAAGCTTGTCAAGTGAATTGTCAAGCAATGCTCATTTTCTTTTATTGTGTAACAGTGTGTGACAAATAAAAAGGGGGGGAGGGGTGTTCTGATTTGTGGTAGATGTGGGATTGGTTTTGCCACCAAGACAATGTACCCATCTTACTGTGCTATTTTTGGCAAAACAGCGTGCTTCATGCACCTTACTCACCTAGCTTCACTCCGTGTGACTTTTTTGTCTCCATGAATGCAGTGGGACATGAAAGGACAGAGATTTGACTACATAGAAGAGGTGAAGGAAAAAATCAAGGGAAGTGCTGTCAGCTACCCAAACAGATGAATTTGAAAAATGTTCCCAGAATAGAATCACAGATTTCACAAATGTATTAAGTGTAATGGAGAGTGCTTTGAAGGTGATAGGGTGTTTTGTGAACAAATTTAAATACATAGCTTTGAAAAAAAAAGTATGTTTTCTTGGTGGGGAGGGGGGAATCTTAATTTTTAGCTATCAAATTTTCTTAAGCTGGCCACTTAGAAAATGTCTTAAAGGCTCAAACCATGTCCTCCACACTTTCTAAGTTGTTCTGAGATTCCCCCAAACTTGTTATTGAATGTAATTAAAAGTCAGTTTTAGCTTTTCCACTTAATAGAAACTTTTCATTATGTTGTGCCCTCAGAATTACTATCTTACACGTTTGACAAGCATCCAAGGTAGGGAGTTCAGGAGCAAATAACACAGAGGGGTAGACAAGAAAAACTATGGTTCCTTTATCACTTCAGATATTGGAATAAAAGAGTGCAAATCAGCATGGAGGATTGAGAGGAACTTCTGGGTAGACAAGGAATTAACTGGCTATGTAGAGTATGTTGAAAGGACAATAGATAGAATAGATAAGCTACAATAAAATTATTTTTCATAAGCCAGCTTCTTTTTATTTTTTTTTGGGGGGGGGGGCATCACAGCTCTCCGGTGGTGGAGTAGGAGACCCAGCCCCACTGCTGGAATTGAACCTCCGTCCCAGTGGGCCGCAGTCCCGCGCATAACCACTACGCCACCGGGGCTCAGCCCGTCAGCTTCTTTTGTAGTTGGTTTTTCTTTTCTAATCTTGGCATTTTAAGTGATACTGTTAAATAAATGAACGGTCCTAGTGTGCCCTACCAGTATCCTTGATGTTCTAGAACTTTCTCTAACATTCTAGGAGTGAGGAGAAGAAATTTATAGGGAGAAGATCCATGAGCCCCTATTTGAAGTCCAAATTTTAAACTGTTAAAGAGTTTTATTTTGGTGGTAAGTAAAAATATTCTGAGTATAAACCATCACTGATTCTTGTATGCCTTTGGTTTGTTATCACAGACTTGATGAAACAATTCAGGCCATTGCCGATGGAACCTTGAACCAGTCACTGCATAGGTCTATTGCAGAGCCTGTAGGAATTCTGGTGAATCCCAAAATGCACCAGCCCCCTCCCCAGGTTAGTAGACTTTGAGATGAAATAAGGTTGGATGCAAATATTTCTCCTTTAAAGTGTTGTCTATTTCTTTTTCTTTTTTTTTTTTGGGGGGGGGGATCACTGCTCTCCGGTGGTGGGAGTAGGAGGCCCAGCCCCACTGCTGGAATTGAACCTCTGTCCCAGTGGGCCACAGTCCCGCGCACAACCACCGGGGCTCAGCCAAAATGTTGTCTATTTCAAAGTATTCATGTGCAAAGTCTATTTTCTTCAAATACCTACCAACTTTTATTCCCTAGCTGAATATTTTCAATTTTGGAGGGCAGCATTTTTGACAGGTTGACCTGTATAATCATCAAGTATTTGCCAAGGGAGACTTTTGTTAAGTACAGTAAAATTTAGATTATTATCTCATATTTGTATGTATAGGTTATCTGTCAGATTGATGCTGTAAATTAAAATGTTAATTCACTTATGTATTATTCAATTAACCATTAAGTATGTACATTGAGCATATATTTTATACAGTCGTAGCAGTAAGTGATCCACCAGACACTTGCCTCTGTGTGCAAGGAACTCAAAAACCAATAGGAAAAGAGTTATATTAATAACAATTAACAATAGAGAAGTAAATAACATGTTGCAGGAACTCAGTGGTGTAGAGACTTCTGGTTGAGGGAATCAAAGAGGATTTCATATAAAAACTGGCATTGAATGTACATATGTAAATATATTTACATATGATGATGAGGAAATAGATCTACGTGCATATATTTATAGGTTTAGTATTAAGGTAGCAGATGGACATTGGGTCTCCACTCAAGTACTTCCTCAATGCAAGAACACTTTGCTCTATCAAATTGGCAGTCCGTGATGCACACCACCCTGGCACAATTGCTGAAGACAAATGTATGCATAAGCAAATCTATTGAAAAAAGCTGATTGTGTCCGGTTATCAAAAGATACCGCATTTGGGGTCTTAAAGGCTTGAAGGTAAACAAGCAACCATCTAGCTCAAAAGCAATAAAGCCCACATGGACAAAGCATATCAGCCTGTGTGATCATGAGGTATCGAAAGAATAAGGTATCAGGCCTCACAGAACAAAAATCATATCATGGTAAATGAGAGTGAGTGCATATTGGTCCCAAAGTCCATCTGTAGGCAACTGGACATCACCTTACAGAAGAGTTGAAGGGAAGAGACAAGCCAGTCAGAGCGCCGTGTAGCAGCAATGAAACATATAACTTTCCTCTAGTTCTTAAATTCTATCTACCCCTTTCCTCCCCAATCCCCCCCCCCAACTATCATGATCCCAATCCTACAGTACAAATCTAACTAGACCAGAGGATGTACACTTGTACACTGATATTGATAGGAACTGAAAACACAGGAAATCCCTGACAGAAGTTCCTTTCAGGACCAGTGGTAAGAGTGGTGATACCAAAAGGGTAGAGGGAAGGTGGGGGAGAAAGAGGGAGCCAATTCCAAGGATCTGCATATAACCTCCTCCCTAAGGGATGGACAAGAAGAAAGTGGTGAAGGAAGACATCGGATAATGTAAGATTTGACAAAATAATGATAACGTATAAATTATCAAGAGTTCATGTGAGGGGGGGAGCAGAGAAGAGGGGGAAAAATGAAGAGCTAATATCAAGTCTTAATTAGAAAGCAAATGTTTTGAGAATGATGAGGGCAACAAATGTACAGATGTGCTTTACATACAATGGATGGATGTATGGATTGTCATAAGAGTTGTACATACCCCCAATAAAATGTTTTTTAAAAAAAGAAAAGAAACTACCATTGAAAATAGATATTCAGGGGCTGAGCCCTGGTGGCGTAGTGGTTGTGTGCGGGACTGCGGCCCACTGGGATGAAGGTTCAATTCCAGCATTGGGGCTGGGCCTCCTACTCCCACCACCAGAGAGCAGTGATGCCCCCCCCCCAAAAAAAAAAAAAAAAGAAAATAGATATTCAGGAGATGAATGTTTGGGGAAGGTGGGAAGAAAACATTTGAGATTGAATGACCTGTAGGAATAAAAGCATGTCTGCAATTGGAAAGTTGAGAGCAGGGGCTGACTCTGGAATTGATCACCAATTGCTCATGTGTAAGTTCAGGTTGAAGCTGAAGAAAATGAAAATGAGTCCCTGAAAATCAAAATTCTGCTTCAAGTGTATTCCATCTGAATTTTGAGGACATCTCAAGAATGGATTTGTTCATAGAACACAATGACAATAGACCCGATAAGCTGTGGAAGGACATCAAGAATATCATTCATGAAAAAACAAAAGATCATTAAAAAGAAAAGGGGAAAGTGGATTTCAGAAGAAACTGGAACTTGTTCATCATAGAGCAACTAAGGGAAATGGAAGAAATGACGTCAAAGAACTAAAAAGAATATTTCAAAGAACAGCTCAAGAAGCTTAAGTAAAAAATTATAAAGATATGTGCAGAGACTTAGAGGTAGAAAACCAAAAAGAAAGAACATACTCAGCCTATCTTAAACTGAAAAAATTCAAATCTTAGCTGAAATATTGAAAGAATCTATGGGAAAATTATTGAACGATGCAGGAAGAAACTTCAAAAGAAGATGGAAAGAATAAACAGAGTCACTATACCCAAAAGAACTAGTTGGCCTTTCATCATTTTAGGAGGTAGCATATCAGCAAGATCCAATGATCATGAAGAAGTTTTTGTTTGTTTGCTTGTTTTATGGCATCACTGCTCTGGTGGGAGTAGGAAGCCCAGGCTTGTTCCTGGAGAGCTGCTGCTGGATTTGAACCGTAAACCCTTTGGGCTGCAGTACCACACACAACCACTACACCACCAGGGCTCAGCCAATAATGAAGAAGTTTAAGGTACACTAAAAGCATTATCCAAAAACCAGGTCCCAGGAACTGATGAAATGCCAACTGAAATGTTTCAGCAAGTTCATGAAGTAGAGAATGCATTCACTCATCTACGTGAGGAAATTTGGACAGCTACTTGGCCAGCTTCCTGGAAGAGATCCATATTTGTACCCATTCCAAAGGTGACACAATAGTATGATTAAGTTATAGAACAATATCGTTAATGTCCAATGAAAGTAAAATTTTGTGAAAATAATCATGCAGCAACTGCAGTAGTACATTGACAGCGAGCTGTAGAGATTCAGGCCAGATTTAGAAAAGGACATAGACTGAGAAATATCATTGCTGATGTTAGATGGATCTCGACTCACAGAGAGTACCAGAAAGATGTTTACTTGAGTTTCATTGACTATGCTAAGGCATCCAACTTTTTAGATATAGCCAGCGCTATGGATAGTCTTGAGAAGAATGGGACGTCCAGACCACCTCCTTTTACTCATGTGGAATTTGTGTCTGGATCAAAAGTCAATTATGCTAACAGAACAATATTTAAAATCAGGAAAGGTGTACATTAGGGTTGTATCCTCTCACCCTCCTTATTTACCATATATACTCATGTATAAGCCAAATTTTTCAGCACATTTTTAATGCAGTTTTTGTGGTAAAATTAGGTTTTTGACTGTTATTCGTGTCAGCTTGTAATCAAGTATATATGGTATTCTGTATGCTGAATAAATCTGGATTATTTGGAGAAAAATGAGGCATCAAGGTTGGAGGAAGGCTTATTAACAATCTGCAATCTGCAGATGACAAACCTTGTGTGCTGACAGGGAAGAGAACTTTAAACTTTTGCCGATGAAGATCAAGGATTGCACCCTTCAGAATGAATTACATCTCAATGCAAAGGAGACCAAAATCCTCATTACTGATCCAGTGGGTAGCAACACGATAAATGGAGAAAAGGTTGAAGTTGTCAAAGGTTTGTTTTACTTGAATCCACAATCACTACCCGTGGAAGCAGTAATCGAGATCAAACAATACAAAAAAAAGAGAGAGAGAGCAAACAGTGCATTGCATTAGGTAAGTCCGCTGCACATTGGACTCGAAAATTAAGGTTGTTACTTTGAGGACGAATATTCACCTAGTTCAATCTATGATATTTTTAGCAGCCTCATATGCATGTGAAATTGTTCACTGAATGAAGAAGACTAAAGAAGAATCGAGTTTGGATTATGGTGCTGACGAAGAATCTTGAAAGTATCATGGACTACCAAAAGAACAAACAAATCTGCGTTTGAAGAAGTACAGCTGTATGTGCCTTAGAAGCAAGGATTGCAAGACTTCATTTCATGTACTTTGAGCATGTGGTCCAGAGAGATTAGTCCTTGGAGAATATGGTGCCTGCTAGAGTAGACAGCAAAAAAGAAGGCTCTTGACAAAATGGTTTGCCCCAGTAGCTGCAACAATGGGTCACACATGGGAACAATTGTGAGGGTGGCCCAAGACTGTGGTATTTGTTCTGCTATTCATAGGGTGGGGTCTTTGTGAATAAGAACTGACTCCTTGGCACCTCACAACAACAAGAAAGTCTAAGATAAGGAATAGTTCAACTACCTAGATCCAGCATCATGGAGTTGAGTCCTTATCATAACGACCCCATAAAGCAGAATGGAACTCTCTTTACAGGAACATTCTGCCACATCTCGTGCCTGAAAAGTAGCTGATGTGTTCCACTTGCTTGCCTTTCTGTTGGTAGCCAAGTGCTTTAAAATACAGTGCTGCCAGCACTCTCTGGATACCTAGACAGAGCTTATAAAAAGGATTCTCATAGGAAAGAGAGCAGTGTTAGGTAGGTAGGATGAGATACATAAGAATTTAAATGTTTAGCTACAAAGTTTTAACATTTTTTTTAGATAAATGTGACCTATGGATTTTTAAGAGAGAGATTATGCAGAACATGCTTTAAGACAGGCTCATTAGGGGCTTCTTTCAGACCAGGTTCTGTGCCAGCTTCTGGGGAATTAAAAGTAAAGTTTCATTGATGTCCTTAAAGATTTCAAATGTGGGGCTGAGCTCTGGTGGCGTAAGTGGGGCTTGGCGGTTCAAATCCAGCGGCGGCTCTCAGGAGCGGCACTGGGTAGTGCCCACGACCACCAGAGGCAGTGATGCCCACAAAAAATATATATATATTGGGCTGAGCCCCGGTAGCGTAGTGGTTGTGCGCGGGACTGCGGCCCACTGGGACGGAGGTTCAATTCCAGCAGTGGGGCTGGGCCTCCTACTCCTACCGCCGGAGAGCAGTGATGCCCCCCCAAAATAAAAAAGATTTCAAATGTGGAAAAAAAAAAAGATTTCAAATGTAGTGAGAAGACATGTTTGAGTACAAATAATTATAATATTTTAAGATAATTGCTCTAGTAGAAACATGTTTGGGGTGCAATAGGAATTCAGGAGAGGATATTCATAATTTGCTCTAGGAATCACAATAGAGATAGTGTTTAAGAGGAAAATAAAAGGATGAATATGCATTTCCAGATAGACAAATTTAGGGAAGGAATTCCAGACAGAAGACAAAACATACACAAAGGCTCAGCAACCTGAGAGCATTGTAGGTTTCGGAATAACAAGTAAATATTTACTTGTTATAAGTTTAAATAGATTGGCAGGCAATACCTGAACATCATGGCACTTCTTTCCCATGTTAAAGAATATGAATTTTGTCCTAAAGTAGGCAAAGAGGAGTTCTTGAAGAATTTTAGCAAAAAAAAAAAAAAAAAGACAATTTGCATCTCAATGTAAACAATGAATTGGAGGGAGGGGCAAAACCTGACTAGAGGTAGAGAAATTGCTAAGGAAGTCTTTACAGAATATGAGGAAGTACCCCCCCAAAACAGGATTTTTTTTTCAAAGTTATGTATGTGTTAAATTTTTTTACAAAACACCCTATCACTTTCTCAGTATTCTCCAATACACTTAATTTATTGTCAAATCTGCAATTCCATTCTTGGAAAAAATTTTCAAACTCATTGTTGGATGACCGACAGCACCTCATTCTTTTGTTTGTTTTTTTTTAACCCCTTCTATGTCGTCAAATCTCTGTCCTTTCATGTGTGCCTTCATTTGAGGAGACAAAAAGAAGTCACATGAGCGAGGTCAGGTGAATAAGGTGTGTAGGAAAGAAGAACATGCTGCTTTTTGCCAAAAACTGGTACAGTAAGATGTCTGTGTAAGCAGGTGCATTGTCATGGAGGCAAAACCAATCCCCCATCTGCTATAAATCAGGCCTTTTTTTGTTTGTTTGTTTTTGTTTTGGGGCATCACTGCCTCTGGGGGTCGTGGGAGCTACCCAGTGCTGCTCCTGAGAGCCGCCGCTGGATTTCAACTGCCAAGCCCACGGGCCACAGTCCCGCACTCAACCACTTACGCCACCAGGGCTCAGCCCAAATGAGACCTTTTTTGTTGCATACTGTTACACAATCTTTTCAGAACCTCTCAAGAGAAAGCTTGATTAATGGTCTGATCAGGTGGAATGAACTTCAAATACACTACTAGTCAATATTTTTTAAACGTTTTGGAAGTTGACAGTCATCCAGAATGAGGTTTGTCATCAACTGACATTTCACCTTTGTTGAAACAAGAAAACCACTTGTGCACTCAGTTTTCCCATACTGCTGTCCTTGTAAGCTGTGTTCAACATCACAACAGTTTCTATGGTAGTTTTCCTGAGCAGGAAACAAAATTTCACAGCTACAAGATGTTGTCTTAAACGGGCCCTCTCAAAACATGAGATTTGAGCAAAGCTGCTTTCATGAAAAAATTCACTATGATCAGAGCAAACCTTGCCAGGCAATGCCACTGGGTGCACTGACTCAGTGGGAGTTGCTTGATGATTGCCTAGCAGGAGAAATGTGGAGCTTTTTCCTTTTTGTTTTCATTTCTTTGGGGGATACCCCCTCATATAGTGGGGATATGATGAGGGCTCACTTTGGGGGGCAGTACTAGTAGTAGGGCAGTAGAGGCTTCAAATGGAGATGGGATACTAGTTTTCAGACTCTGGAACACTTTTGTTGAAAGTAAGGAATTAATAAAACAGTGGTGATGGGACTAGAGAAACAAAAATATATATTCACATATTGATCTAGAGTAGAGTGAAAACTTGACGCTTAGAATTATGCAAATATCAATTTTTGAATGAATTGACATCTTCCCTCTAAAGGATTGTTTCTCATCCTATGTTCTTATTTTTTTTGTTTTTTTTTGGGGGGGGCATCACTGCTCTCTGGTGCTGGGAGTAGGAGGCCCAGCCCCACTGCTGGAATTGAAACTCCATCCCAGTGGGCCGCAGTCCCACGCACAACCACTACGCCACCGGGGCTCAGCCCCCCTATGTTCTTATATAATAACTATATTCCTACTTAGTGTTTATTCCACTCTGCCTTATGTTTTATACATCTATATATTAGTATTTCACTAGGATTGTAACTTCCTTAAAAGCAAGAGCCCTTTCTTTTCCATACTTTGTATATGTCTCCCTCGTTTTACATAGTCAAGTGCTTTCCACTTGGTTAAAGTATGAAATAACTGTAATTTTAATGTATAATTCATCAAAATTGCAAAATTTTATTGCAGAAAAATTTGAGATTCCTTTAGTCCACCTCATCATTTTACAGCTAAGAAAATAGAAGCCTGCCATTATAGTGTTTTCCCCCTGTAGGGAAAAAGCATCAGAAAGTTAAGAACGCTAGCTATAAACCTCACCATCCTAACAGAGCCTTTTCTTTCTTTCTTCATTCTTTTGTTGTTGTTGTTGTTGTTGTTGTTGTTGTTGGGTGGGGGAGCACTTTATCCTCTCGCTCTGGAAGAAACATTATACTTTGTCATTCTTTGAATGAACTGCTGCTAGAGCACCTAGCCTTCTACACTCATCTTTACCCTATCACTTTCTATTCCCCTTTGCATAAACTTTGCATCAGTTATGCTCATTTTCCGTTTCAGGGCATGAGCAGCTAATACCAGGTTGAACAGTACTTCCTGCGTCCAGTAGTCAGAACTGCTGTCGTTGACTATATCTCTCTGTTTAGCTTTATTATGGTTCCAGCATGTGAGCCCAATCCTGAACACATGAAGCATATGTGAACTAACATGATAAACCTTCATTTGGCTGATAAAGCTGTGTGGGGATAGTTTAGACTAGCATCTAATATGGATCATTAAGAAGTATAAAGTAGGCATAATTAGAGCCCTTTGGTCTCATAAATGTGGTATTGCTAGAATTAGAAAGCTTTGTATAGAGATTTCAGCGTTCTGTATTATCTTTTATGATGGGCCTTATTATCAGAGCTGGGATCCTACTGAATTTACACCCATCTCCACCCTTTTTTATCTTGTTTCAGACAAAGGTGGGATAAATTTTTTCTTAGAACTTTCTCCGAGAATAATTGTTTCATGTTTCATTGTTATCATTCATGTAAACTTACAGGTTCTTCCCTTGTCAGATAGAACTGAATCTTTTTTTTTTTTTTTTTTGTAGTGGGTAGACCAAACAGGTGCTATTTCACAGAAGAAGCCTTTCCATTTGGCAAGATCAGAACTAGAGGTCAAGTCCTATCATCACCAGATGCGAATCCAGGACCAGGAGTTTCAGGAAGGCTTTGATGGTGGCTGGTGCCTATCTATGCATCAGCCTTGGGCATCTCTACTTGTTAGAGGGATTAAAAGGTAAGAGCAGAAATGAATCTTTGCAGTTGAAGATCTTTGTGATATTAAACTGACTGGAATCAGTTTTCCCCATCTATTGATGATTTATACTAACCTGCAGTATGTAGAACTCTAAGCAAGATAGTGATGTTACTGACATGGCATTAACTTATTTCTTTTTTTATTTTAATTTTAATCATTTTATTGGGGGTTCCTATAACTCTTATCACAACCCATACATCCACCCATTTGTTAAATACATTTGTACATTTGTTAGCATCATTCTCAAAACATTTCCTTTCTACTTGATCTTCTCATTTTTCCCCTCTCATCCTCCCTCTCTCATGAACCCTTGATAATTAAAGAAAATTTTTTTCATGTCTTACACTGACCAATTTCACCCTTTACTGGCTTTTCTGTTTTCTGTCTTCCAGGGAGGGGGTTATATGTAGATCATTGTGATCGATTCCCCTTTTCTCCCCTCCACCTTTCCCTTACCCTCCTGTTATTGCTACTCTCATTATTGGACCTCTCATTATCTGTGCTGGATTCCCTGCGCTTCCAGCTCTTATCTGTACATCCTTTGGTGTAGCCAGATTTATAAGGTAGAATTGGGATCATGATAGTGGGGAGAGGGTGGGGACGGAGCATTTAAAGAACTAGAGGAAAGTTGTATATTTCATCAGTGCTATACTGCACTCTGACTGGCTCGTCTCCTCCCCATGACTCTTCTGTAAGGGGATGTCCAGTTGCCTACAGATGGGCTTTGGGTCTCCACACTTCACTCCCCCTCATTCACAATGATACGGTTTTTTGTTCTTATCGACACCTCATGATCACACAGGCTGGTGTGCATCTTCCATGTGGGCTTTGTTGCTTTTCAGCTAGATGGCCACTTGTTATCTTCAGGCCTGGAAGACCCCAGACACTATATCTTTTGATAGCTGGGAGCTTAGTCACTTGGTCTCAGGCCTGGAGCCTAACTCTATAAGGGAGGTGACAAAAGCAATAATAGGTCACTTTTAAAAAGAGTTGTATGTATTATCACAATCAGTTTTAATGTGCCAACTCCCCCTCCCACATTCATTGTTAGCTTCCCAAATCCCTTCACCCTCCCCACCTCAACCCACCCTACATTCTCGATAAATCATTGCATCAGTTATTGCCTCTATGCCCTGGATCATTTTCTACAAGTCTTGCTGTATGTTATGTGATTTTCCTAAAAATTGGAATTTAAACCCTTACTATTTAATTTGTGTTTAAGGGTGGAGGGCAGAACCTGGTATACCCCTCATAGAGGAAGACTTTGGATAGCAGCCACAGCCCAAAAGCCCTCCCCGCAAGAAATCTCAGAACTCCAGGCTACATATCGTCTTCTTCATGGGAAAGGTAAAAACTTTGTATTCTTTTTGCATTCTGACTTCATGAAGAGAGGTATTGACTTGCATTTTTTACTTTCTTCTTTCTGTGCCTGTTCTTGGATTCAGTGGAATTTTAAACTTTATATTTCTTGCTTGTTTTGTGTCAGGATCATAGCCATTCATAGGAGGGCTTCAAACCATTTTGAACCTGTTCAATCATGGCTGACAAAGCACAACTGGAGCAGACTCACATTTTTTAAAGTTGGGAAACTTGGTGAGCCAAATGCTAACCTGGTTGGGAAAACCAAAGTTCAAGGCTGTGAACTGGGAGACTGGAAGAAGCATAGTGAACCCTTTCAGGAAACTTGGGCCAAGACTGGAGAGTGACACACAGGGGAAACAATGTGGTTGGCTGCCATCTTTGAATCAGCCACCCCTGTTTAATGCTGAAACTGGTTGAGATTTAGTTGCTCTGCAATACTGCTTTTGTTTTTATAGAACAAGATAAGCTTCTATCAGGGCTTTTACCTGTAATATTTCCAATTCTGTTAGTGTTTGTTTTATCCACACTTTAAAATTTGAGATCTGTTAATTAGCCATGACTGAATGAGGCTAAACAATACCAATTAAAATATCATTTTGGGGATGAGGGAGGAAACAATGTAGTGCTGATACCAAGGCCAGAAATAGAAAGTAAATGTTTAGAAAATGATGATGGCAACATATGTACAAATATGCTTGATACAATTGATATATGGACTGTTATAAGAGCTGTAAGAGCCCCCAATGAAATGCCTACAAAATTAGATGTATATATAATTTTCAACACCAGAAATTAATAGTTCTCTAAGACATTTTTCTCCTATTTTTTTTTGGGGGGGGAGCATCACTGCCCTCTGGTGGGAGTGGGAGGTCCAGCCTTGCTCCTGGAGAGCTGCTGCTGGATTTGAACCGCCAAGCCAGTGGGCTGCAGTCCCGCACTCAACCACTGCCGCCAGGGCTCAGCCCCTTATTTTTTTTTAAATGAAGATGAAGTAATTAAGTTCTGATATTTTTAGATTGGGAAAAACTGCCATAAAATTAGAACTTTTTACCAGGTTGTCTTTATTTTTTTTCAATTTTAACACTTGTGTTGACATAATTCACATAGCATATAATTCAATATTTTAAACATATTTTGTAGATTTGTGCAATCATCACCACCATCAATTAGAACTTTTTATCCCTTTTTTGGGGGGGGGGGGAAGGTGGAGGGCATCACTGCCTCTGGTGGTCATGGGCGCTACTCAGTGCTGCTCCTGAGAGCCGCCGCTGGATTTGAACCGCCAAGCCTGCAGGCCACAGTCCCGCACTCAACCACTTACACCACTGGGGCTCAGCCCTTTTAATTTTTATTATTTTTATTTTTGGGGGGAGGGGCATCACTGCCGACTGGGTGGTGGGAGTAGGAGGTCCAACCTTTGCTCCTGTGGAGCCGCTTCTGGAATTGAACCTCTATCCCAGTGGGCTGCAGTCCTGCAAACAACCACTACACCACTGGGGCTCAGCCCCATTTTCTCCTTTTTTATTAATCATTTTATAGGACATTTTCATCTTTCTTTTGTGTGTGTGTGTGTGTGTGTGTGTGTGTGTGTGTGTGTTGTGTGTGTGTGGAGTGGGATCTTTCTTAATTATAATGCATCTCTATAATAATAACCTCATTAGATCCCAATTTCTCTCAACCTGCCCTAAAAAAATAGAAATTTTTTTTAATATAAAGTGACCCAAATTGGCCTCTGAAATCAGATCTGAACAGGTAGACATTTATTTAAGTTTATATTCTGATATTTTTAGGGTTTTTTACTACCACAGAAGAAAATTCTGTTTTCTCAACATCTATTGCTATCTTTTTTTTTTTTTCTAAAACCTATGACTCGTCCAAACTAGTTTTAGCCAATTCAACACAGTAGAATTGTTTTTTTGTAATGAAGTTGTAGGGTCCTTGAACTTTAATAATGTGAGAGCTGTGGGTTTTTAGAGGAAAATGTTCCTAGCTCAGCATGTAGCGAGTAGACTAATCAAGCTCTTACTGGATTTTTCCCTTGAATACAAACAGTTGTGCCAAATAAAGCTCATAGTTCCTTATGTCTACAAACAGACAATGGGAAAAGTGATTTGTTCCAGATTGAAAACAGACTTCTGAATTCCAGGATCTCAAAGAAAGAAATTTATTCAATTCTTTTGCTACTCTTGATTCAGATTTGGAATTTCCCAGTGACTATCCATCAGGTTGTCTTCTTGGCTGTGTGGACCTGACTGACTGCGTGTCCCAGAAACAATTTAAAGAGGAAGTGAGTAAAGGATACTATTTTGAACAGATGTTTTACATACTACCATAAAATTGTGTCACCATAACTGACTTATATATATGCTTCTCCTTAGAATATCCTGGAATTTGTAAGGTACTGGCAAATTTTTATTTATACAAATGAATGAGTCATAAAAAAACTTGTTGAAGAAAATGCATTTTCTTTTCATTCCATTTTTCCATGAACTTTCTGAAGCCCCTTCATATCAGGATAGTTTTTTAATAAAGGAAATGTTGGGGAGAGAAAAAGACGAGAAGAGAAACAAAAAACACTTATTGATGCTTTGATTTTTGATATATGGACAGAGCACATATATTTCTTTATTAAAATCTCCTGTCAAAATCCAGCAAAGAAGCATAGAATCCTCATTCTTTACTAAAACTTTCCTGCTCTTAGTATTTTGACTGCTCTTGGGCTTTGTTGCAGGGAGTGGGAGGATTTGTTAAAGCTCATTCTGCAGCTTATGGTCCAGGCCACAGACCACATAATAGGCAAGTGGGTTTGAACTTTGAATGCATGGATTGTGCCAGGTGTGGTACATACATACATATTATGTATTTTTATTTACTTTGGCCACAAAAAATTGAGTTGAAATAGCAAAAATAAACTTTTGAACAGCAGAGGGAGCTGAAGGACTTTATTTGAATAGCAAATCCCATGAACTGCAGAGCCTTTAAGATCAAACCAAACTCAACTGCCACTGGGTGGTTTCTGATTTCTAGTTGTTCTATAGAACAGAATCAAACTGCCCCTGAGGGTTCCCAAGGAATAGGAAGCTCTATCTTTCGCCCACAGAGTCACTGGTGGGTTTGAACTGCATGGTTAGCAACCAAACTCACAACCCACCAGGGCTTCCGAGGTTTAAACTCAGACAGACTGCCAAAGAGCCTAAGTGGAAAGTTAGTCCTCGAAGCATGAAGAGCCTTACCTAATAGTTTAAATTTCCTTTTCTCTGAACAGTTATTAGACAATAGGTCCTCTATCACTGTTCTTCAGGAAAATGTGCATCTACTTAATCTTTCTCTTGATGTTTTACGTTTTCCAGAACTATCCTTACTTCTAATAATTTTGCTATTAATTTTCTTTTTGTTTTTTTAAAAACTTTTTCTTTTTTTAAAATGATTTTATTGGGGGCTCTTACAACTTTTAGAACATCCCATACATCAT
This sequence comes from Nesogale talazaci, assembly GCA_004026705.1. NCBI lineage: Eukaryota > Metazoa > Chordata > Mammalia > Afrosoricida > Tenrecidae > Nesogale > Nesogale talazaci. Next base: position 23,067 of record PVJH01031219.1, read on the forward strand.
TTGTATCAAGCATATTTGTATGCATGTTACCATCTTCATTTTCAGTATTTTCTACTTGTAAAAACTTTTTTATCTATCTTACCCCTTCTGTCTTTTCCTCATAGATTTCAACTTGCCAGTGGTGCTTCTCTGCTCTGCTCTAGATACCTGTCTTTCCTTTCTAGTGCTTTCTGATTACTTCGTATGTAGGATACATTGCATGCATTTGGTGTGAATGATGGCTCTCAGCCCACTTTTCTGCACCTGATTCAAATGTAAGTAGAACTGGCTGAGCCCCGGTAGCGTAGTGGTTGTGCGCGGGACTGCGGCCCACTGGGACGGAGGTTCAATTCCAGCAGTGGGGCTGGGCCTCCTACTCCCACCACCGGAGAGCAGTGATGCCCCCCCCCAAAAAAAGTAAGACTGTAGGCTCTTTACCTCATCCCTTTATAGGCATAATTATCCTTCTATGAGTCTTTACTCTTTTTCACATTCCTGCAATGTCTTCTTTCCCATTCTCTCTTCCTCACCCCCCCCCCCCAATTCTTTGTTTTCCTTATTTAAAAAAAATCACTTTATTGGGGGCTCTTATAGTTCCTATCACAATCCATACTTCCATCTGCTGTGTCAAGCACATTTGTACATTTGTTGCCATCATAATTTTCAAAACAATTTCTTTCTACTTGAGCCCTTTGTATCAACTCATTACGCTCACTCTCACCTCCATCTTATGATCCCTTGATAATTTATAAATTATTTTTTTCGGGGCTGAGCCCCGGTGGCGTAGTGGTTGTGCACGGGACTGCGGCCCACTGGGACGGAGGTTCAATTCCAGCAGTGGGGCTAGGCCTCCTACTCCCACCACCGGAGAGCAGTGATGCCCCAAAAACCAAAAAAAAAAAAAATTATTTTTTTCATGTCTTAAACTGACCA
>PVJH01031220.1:0-23954 GCA_004026705.1 Nesogale talazaci
TGATTAGGTGGGGTCTGTTTCCCCACCCCCACATGACGTGAGGGACCTCCACCCTGCAGGTCCTAGACATCGGTGAGTGCCTGACGGTGCCCGACGAGTTCTCAGAGCAGGAGAAGCAGAGCGGCATGTGGTGGAAGCAGCTGGTGGCAGGTGCGGTGGCCGGCGCTGTGTCCCGCACCGGCACAGCCCCCCTGGACCGCCTCAAAGTCTTCATGCAGGTGAGGGGCGCTGGAGAGACCTGCCCGCTCCCCAGGCCTGCGTGAGCCTTCCCAGCCCCCTTGTCTCCCTGCCCAGGTCCACTCCTCCAAGACCAACCGCCTGGACGTCCTGGGGGGCCTGCGGAGCATGGTCCGCGAGGGGGGCGTCCACTCCCTGTGGCGGGGCAATGGCATTAACGTCCTCAAGATCGCACCAGAGTCGGCAATCAAGTTCATGGCCTACGAGCAGGTGAGGGCGGGGAGGGGAGGGCTGGGCGCGGCAGGTTGCAGCCAGGGACTGGGCACCTGGATGTGAAAAGAGACCGCCCAGGCCCCGACCCCTGTGCCTCGTACCCACAGATCAAGCGCGCCATCCGGGGAAAGCAGGAGACGCTGCGCGTGCAGGAGCGCTTCGTGGCCGGCTCCCTGGCAGGCGCCACAGCCCAAACCATCATTTACCCAATGGAGGTGAGGAGGGGCCGGGGACACGGCAGGGCGGGGCCTGCCTTGCTGCTGCCTCTTGGAGTGTGGCAATGGGAGGTAGGGTCTCCAGAGACAGCGATCGATCAGGTGCCGCCTGGTTGGCACCAGTCCCTACGACCCCCCGGGGCCACAGAACGAAGCCCTGCCTGCTCCCACGCCTTCCCCTCTGTGATCCGTAGTGGTCTCGGTGGCAGAGACTGGCAGAACAGGTTGACTGGCATTTCTTCCTCATCTTAGCATGGAAGCTCGGCGGAGCATCAAGCGCCCCCTGCCAGAGAGGAGGCGGCTGCTTATCTCCCACTGGAACCTGGGTTTCCCATGTGGAAAGCGAAAATTAAAAAAAAAAAAAAACCACACACACACACACCCAACACTGCCACAGAGTCCATTCTGATTCTTAGCAAACCACCACAGCAGCAGGGAAATGGTTCCTCTGGGTTTCTCAGGCTGTAACTGGGCGGAAGCAGAAAGCCTCATCTGTCTTCCAAGAGGAGGCTGGTGGTTGCGAACTGATGACCTTGAGGTTAGCAGACCAATGCCTAGACGGCTTCACCACCAGGGTAGGACATGGGTTATAACTGTGTGGCCGGTGGTTGGAGTCAGATGTCTGTAGACGGGTGTCATCTAAGGATGCTGGTTTAGCAGACTTGCTCCCAGAGAAAGCACCTCTTCCCCGTAGCTGCCCTCAAAGAACATATTTCTAGTTTCAGGATGTATAGCGTAGGGATTAAAATATGAAAGTGGGGCCTGAACCCTGGTGGCGTAGTGGGTGTGCGCAGGACTACGGCCCACTGGGACGGAGGTTCAATTCCAGCAGTGGGGCTGGGCCTCCTACTCCCACCACCGGAGAGCAGTGATGCCTCAAAGAAAAAAAAAGAAAGAAAGAAAGAAAGAAAAAGTGACCGAAACAAAAGAAAAAGTCCCTGAAATGCAGTAAGTGAAATTGGGGTGGAGGTGAGCAGGTCAGGATGGAGACGGCGCCTTCACTGTTAGGGAAGCCCGGTTCCTTCCGTCTATCTCCTCATCCCACCACCTCCACTTAGAGCTTCCACCTTGCGCACCAAGAGGGCCACCTGTGGGCTGGTCATCACACTTACCTTCTAGCCAGCCAGAAGGAAGAAGACAGAGGAGGGGCATGGACTGTCCATTTAAGAAAGGAATGTCCTCCAAGGGACCCCAGTCTGTCTCAGTGGGCCAAGACTTAGTCACCTGGCCCAACCCCAGGGAATCTGGGAAAGGCAGTATGTCATTCTAAATGCTTGCATTTGATGACTAACCCAAAGGTCTTTGGTTCAAACCCCCACCCCCACCGCAATCTCAGGGGTGCTGCAGAAGAAAGGTCTGGTGATGGGAGCCAAGTGCACTGTGTTCTGTGATACGTGGAGTCACCAGGGGCGGCAATCAACTGGGTAGCAATGGGGTTTTCTTTTGCTTGGTTTTATGACCATTAAGGGGGAAGTCGCTAGTGGGTATACACAATTAAAGTGCTCAGCTGCTTCCCGACGGGTTGGTGGCTTGAGTCCAGCGCAAGGCCCCTTTGTGAGTCCAAGTAGACTAGAGAAACAAATTCATAAACATGCATATGGGGGGCTGAGCCCCAGTGGCGTAGTGGTTGTGCGCGGGACTGCGGCCCACTGGGATGGAGGTTCAATTCCGGCTCCCAGGAGCAAAGGCTGGGCCTCCTACTCCCACCATCAGGGCAGTGATGCCTAAAAAAAAAAAAAAAATGCATATGGATATAAGGGAGAGGTTTATAAACAAGAGGAATGGGACATTGAGAAAGCATCCCAACCCGGTCCAGTCCAAGTCCATAAATCCGATATTAGCCCATATGTCTGATACCAGTCTATAAAGTCTCCTTCCGACTCACGAAGCACGTGCAATGACACCAGGACAATCACAGGCCAGTGGGTGCAGAGTCTTGTGTATCCAGCGGCAGTAAAATCATCCCGGCACTGGCAGGGGTCCCCTCATAGCTCCTCATTTCCAGGGCTCAGGGTCCATCAGCAGTATCCATTGGTGGTAGAAGCATCTCAGCACTGGCAGGGGACTCTCTGTAGCTTCTCTGGCCCCAGAGATCTGGTTCCATCAGGGTAAGGCCGTGTGACTTCTCCTCTAGCTCCTCCAGGTTCGAGGACTCAGGATCAATCAGCATGCCACCATCTTGCCTTGGTGGTAGACGGACATCAAGAGACTGAGTCTATAGTCTCTCACCTCCATGGGGGAAATATCATGAGATTTCCTGAAAGTCTCGGAGAAATGCCTACACAGAGGTCGCATTGGCTATCTCCAGATTGACAGGCGAGACTCCACCCCTACATTCTTAGTCAGATTGGCACCACAGTACGTGACTGCCACAGCCCCTCATAAGAAATGGCTGGCAATCTACCCGGCCTTCAAAACATTAGCCCTACAGCGCACAAGGTGGTTGGGGCTGGCCAGGAGTCAGGAGGGGCTCGCTGAGCACTGGTAGGATGCAGGGAGAAGGGACAGCGCAGGACCATTGGAATGTAAAGGTGTCGGCTGTCTTGGGCATCCTAGAAGGAATAGCTATTTCAGGGTAGAGGCTGCAGGGGCAGTGGGAGAGTCGAGGGTAAGTGATTTTGAATCGAACGGAATGGTACTCAGGGTATCATGGAGTAACAAAGAGTTGACAAAGGGTAACAGGGCGGGAAGGGACAGCTTTGCTGGGGATAACCAAGACCCCCATTCTCCCCAGGTGCTGAAGACGAGGCTTACCCTGCGCCGGACGGGCCAATACAAGGGGCTGCGGGACTGCGCCCAGCAGATGCTAGAGAAGGAGGGGCCCCGGGCCTTCTACCGCGGCTACCTGCCCAACGTGCTGGGCATCATCCCCTACGCGGGCATCGACTTGGCCGTCTATGAGGTCTGGGGGATGCTCCTTTGTGCCCTTACTCTCCCTCTCGGGTATTTGCCCCTCCTGGGGTGGGCTGGGGGGGAACAAGGCTATGGAGGAGCAGAGCCCCAAGGTCTTTGTCTCCTGGTGCTGCGATTACAGAAGGGGGCAGGGGGTGCCCCTTGAAGGGCAGGCACTGTCTTCCTCGCTCAATTTACCAGGGAAGCCTAAAGGCAGAGTGGTTACCAGTTTGGACTGTGATCGGACCTCGAGAGAAAGCAAGCCTTTCTACTGCTGTAAAAAGTTAAGGCCTCAACAAAAAAAAGAAAGAAAGAAACCCAAAAGAAGTCTTGGAAAGAAGCTCAGGGGCAGTTCCACTCTGTCCAATAGTCCGTGCGAGTCAGGATTGACTCCATTGATGCAAGTTCGGTTCAGTTTGGTTTTCGATTCTACCAAATATGATGTCCTTTTCCAGGGACCGGTCTCTCCTGACAATATGCCCAAAGTATATGTGTGGTGTCTCGCCATCCTTGGCCCTAACTGGCCGCACTTCTTCCAAGACCGATCAGTTTGTCCCGTTCTAAGTTCACGGTACTTTCAATCTTCTTCTCCAGCCCCCCAACTCAAATGCTTCCATTCACTTTCAGTCTTCCGTGTTCAAGGGCCCACTTTCACCTGTAGAGGATAACCCATGGCTCAGGTAGCGGCACCTTAGTCCTCAGAGTAACACCCTTGTTCTTCATTGCTCTAAAGAGTGGTTTTCTTTTTAATAAATCATCTTATTGGGGGACCTCACAACTCTTATCACAATTCATACATCAATTGTATCGAGCCCATTGGTACATATGTTGCCGTCATCGTTTTCAAAACATTTTCTTTTTACTTGAACCACTGCTATCAGCTCCTCTATTTTCCCCTACCACCCCCAGAAAGCTGTGATGAATGATAAATTATTATCTTCATATCTTCCACCACCCGCTGTCTCCCTTCACCCACATTTCTGTTGTTCACCCCCTCAGGGCAGAGGAAGGGGTTATACATCGATGACTGTCATCAGTTCCCCCTTTCTCCCCTCACCTTCTCCATACCTTCCTGGTATTGCTGCCCCCGTTACTATTGCTGAGGGGTTTCTCTGTCCTGGATTCCACGTGTCGAGAGCTCTTATCTGTGCATGCTCTGCTCTAACCCGATTTGTAAAGTAGAACTGGTCATGATAGTGGAGTGGAGTTGGGTGGGGCAGGGACATTAAAGAACTAGAGGAATGTTATGTGTTTCATCCATGCTATGCTTGTCCCTTCCTTGTGACCCTTCTATGAGGGGATGTACAATTGTCTATAGATAGGCTTGGGGTCTCCACTCTGACCCCCCTCCTTTCCATCACTGTGACTGTTTGGGGTTTTCTGATGCCTGATACCTGATTCCATCATAAAGGTGGTGTGCTTCTTCCATGTGAGCTTGGTGTCTTTTCAGCTAGATGGCCAGTTGTTGATCTTGAAACATTTAAGACCCTACATGCTACATCTTTTCATAGCCAGGCACCATCAGCTTTCTTCATCACATTTGTTTACGCACCCATTTTGCGTTTATCCATCCTGTGGGGAAGATGAGCATCACAGAATGGCAGGTTATTAGAACAAAATGTTCTTGCATTCAGAGAGGACTTGAGGAGAGGCCCAATGTCCATCTGCTACCTTAATATTTCACACCTCTATCCCTATTGTTACATATTAATATGTTTACATATACACATGCCCATCTGGATACCTCTATAAATGTCTTTTGCCTCCTAGTTCTTTCCCCTAAAGAGGTCTTGTGCAGCAGATTTACCTAATGCAACTCCTAGTGTCATCTCTTCACTGCTGCTTCTGTGAGCATTGACAGTGGACCCAAGCAAGACGACTCCTTGACGACTTCAGCCTTTGCTCCGTTCTCCCAGTCTGTACACACCCAAACTAGACAGGGGCCCCATCTGCTCATCCCTCTGCTGTGGCCACGTAGTCATACATTCAGCATAGATTTTCTAGCGATCCCTAAGATCCCAGGCCTCCCACTGGCAGAAGGACATGGGTCTGACCCCCCACGCCCCGTCCAGACTGTCAACCTGCCAACAAAGCAGTTTCAGATCCCGGTCGCTTCTCAGAAAGTCTCAACAGGATGTGTGGTTACCAGTCACTGTGGGGGGAGCGGGGGTGGGGCTTCTCTGCCTGCACCAGAGAGGAACCTGAGCCAGGGGCGCAGGAAGTACAAGAGGGAGTGGAAGCCTGGAGCGACATGGTTAAGCGAGACATAAGTTCCCAGACTTATTTGTTCTATGTCCCCCGTGACAGGACCAAAGTTGGTTCCGCAGTCTCTGCTGTCAATTCAAGACGTTGGCACCAAGTCCCCTCATCCAGGATAAACCCACTGGGAGCAGCGTGGGTGGCAGCCCCTCCACCATTCCAGCTTCTTCCAGCGGGAGAGCTGTGGCGCTGCTTTGGGAAACTCAGGAGTAGAGGAATCAGTGGGGCAGGAAGATGGGGCTTTTGGCTCCTGGATTAAAGAAAGAGAGTTATGGTCTGGACAACCACACAGGGGCAGTACTACCCTGACCTATAGGGTCACCATAGTCAGAGCCGACTTGACAGCAGTGTGAGGAGAACTCGCCAGGGCGTGGTGGCAAGAAGTCTGGGTTTATCCCAAAGTCTGAGTTTATCCCAAACGTCCTAGGAGAGTTGGGAGTACGAGAGCCGCTGTACCGGAAACATCACCAGTGCATGGCTTTCAGGAATGCCTTTTCTCACGCAGCTTGTTGGTCAGCGCCATAGACAGTCCCGGCCCAGAGCGACCCTGTGTACCACAGAACACAGCACTGCCTGGTCTTGTGTCATCCTCACAATTGTTCTCCAAGCTTGAGCCCATCCTGGCGGCCAGTGTCCGCCGTCCATCTGCTCGGGGCCTTCTTCTTGTTCACCGCCCCCACACTGTACCAAACACGATGGCTGTGCTAGTCCGGGTAGACCAGAGAAACAAATCCACGGACACTCATGGGAATGAGAAAGAGGTTTCTGTACAAGAACAATTGAGCACTGAGAAAACATCCCAGCCCAGCCCAGTCCAAGGCCATACCTCCGACATTAGCCCATAGGTCCGACGATATCAATCTATAAAGTCCTCTTCTGCCTGATGAAGCACATGCAATGACAGCAGGACAATCACAGGCCAGTGGGTGCAGAGTCTTTTGTAACCAGCGGCGGTAGAAGCATCTCAGCGCTGTCTCCCTTGGCTCCTCCAGTTACCAGGGCTCAGGGTCTATCAGCATGCTGCCACGTGTCTTGTCAGCTGCAGTGTGTCCCAGGGAGTGGGCAGAGAGATAGTTTCTCCTGCCTCCAAGAAGGGATGACCACATTTCCCAGAATTCTCAGAGAAGGCCACGCCCACAGAGGTCTCATTGGCTCTCTCCAGATTGACAGGCTAGACTCCACCCCTCCACCCTTGATCCTCGAATGGACACGGAGTTAGGGGACAGCCACGATGTCTGGGCTCTCCTGACAACGTCTCCAAAGTCCGTAAGGCGAAGTCTCGCCAGCTCTGCCTCTGAAGAGCACTCTGGCTGTACAGCCCCACGTTCGACGGAAGGAGCCACTGCCCGGTCCTCCGCTGTCCTCACAGTCGTTAAGGGTGCGCTCACCGTGGTCCCCACCGCCACAGTCTTGCTGGCTGAGGGTCTTCCTCAGCGGTTTGAGCCCACTAGCCACTCCCCGGAGGAAAGAAGTGACCTTTGGCTCCAGTACCCAGGGCTAGTCCTGCCCTGTCCCCTGGGGTTGCTGTGAATCCGATTCACTCGGTAGCCGTGAGTTTGCTTGTCTGTGTTGACCAGCGGGATGTCCTTCCTCCAGGGCCTGGTCTCTCTCGACGACATGTCCAATGTGGGTGAGAGGAAGCTGTGGCATCCTCGCTTCTCAGGAGCATTCTGGTTGTACGTCCTCCAGCATAGGTTCATTTGTTCTCCATGAAGCCCTGTAAGGCAAAGGCATCCTTCTTCCTCCACCCTTCCCTAGTCTCGGTCCAGCTTTCTCACAGCTGAGGCGGCTAGGAGTCGGCAGACAGGGTGCCAGCGGGAGGGGAAGGCTGTCTGTGGGTTGGGTCTGGGGACTGGTCCTTGCCTCTCTTCCGCTTCTCTTCCTGAGCGATCGATTGTCGTGGAGCTGGGCCTCTCCTGTCTCATGTCCTTTACAGTTCCACGGAAGTTGATGTAAGGCTCGTCCTGTCTCACCAAGATCACAAGGAAGAACCAGCCCCGAATGGGGCCACGGGCACAGTGCCACTCACTGCCGTGGAATTTATTCTCAGGCGCTGCAGCAACCCTTGGAGAAGGACGATTCTGAGACTTTAACTCTTTCCAGAAGAACGTCTCTTCTTTCTCCTGAGGAGTGGCTGGTGGTTTCGAACCGCTGGCCTTGCCGTTAGCAGCCCAACACATAACACACACACGCACACCCCCCACACACACACCACGAGGGCTCCTCGCACCCATAGGCGCCATCGTGACCCTGTATTCAATCGCACAGAGTGGTTAAGATTTGCAAGAAACCCACATTGACTTCTGGAGAGCTGCTGCTGGATTTGAACTGTCAACTCTGTGGGTCACAGTCCCGCACACAACCACTAGGCCACCAGGGCTCACCTGGGTCACATTGACTTCTTTAAGCAAGAAGAGGCCGACAGCCAGGAGAGACTGATGAACCCAAGACTGTGTGACACACAGGGGCCCCCTTGAGCTGGGATGGAGCTGGAAACCACACCTTGACAATGTTGTTTTGAGAGCTGAGGAATCGGAAGACCCCTCAGGCCCTCTCTGGAGTTTGGAAATGGATAACTCTCCCTAACGGTGCTCAGAAGGCTGGCAGCAATGCGACGTATTCGCCGTGCGTGGGTCCAGGCTTCCCTCACACTTTCCGTGGCCTCAGAACCCAAACCACACACCCACCACCGTCAAGTCCATTGACACGCATGAAAAAAAAGAACTGCAAGTTCACTACCATCACGTCCATGCTGACTCCCAGTGGCCATAGAGGACAAGGTGGAACTGCCCCTGTGGGTTTCTGAGACAGTAGCTCTTTACAGGAGTAGAAAACCCCGTCTTTCTCCCAAAGATAGGCTGGTGGGTTTGAACTGTGGACCTTGAGGCCACCAGTCCAGGATGTAACCCCTCTACACCACTGGAGTCAGGTTGTTGACAGGGGCCCTGGAGTCACTGGGCTTCTGGTCCTTAGCGACCCTCTGTACGACCGAAGGGAACACCTTCTGGTCCTGCACTATCCTCAAAATTGTTGTTATTTAGTTATTTGGATTTTTTTTTAATTTTTGTTCTCCAGGGACTGGCCTATTCCTGACAACATGTTCAAAGTATGTGGGACATGGTCTCTCCATCCTTACCTCTAAGGAGCATTCTAGCTGTACTTCGTCCAAGATAGACTTGTTTGGTCTTCTGGAGATCCAGAGAGATCCCATATATCGAGTTGTCGATGTTAACAGTGTTTAAGGCAGAGGTTCTCAACGTGTGGGTCACGACCCCTTTGGGGAAAAGGGGAGGGAGGCATCAAATGACCTTTTCACAGGGGTTGCCCGATTCGTAACAGTAGCAAAATTACAGTTCTGAAGTAGCGGTGAAAATGATTTTATGGTTTGTTTTTTTTTTGGGGGGGGAAGTGTCATGACAACATGAGGAAGGGTGTGAAAGGGTGACTGGCCTTAGGAAGGTTGAAAACAGGGCTTACCCAGCTGTCGGTGCAGCGCTTCATAAATCAGCATCCATGTCATTGGGAAACACTGCTCCAAATCCAACCTGGGAACCGGCTGCCGTCAGGTGGTGACGCTGTTGTGTCAGAGTTGAACAACGCCCACAGGGTTTGGGGAGGTCAGAGTTAGTCTTCCTCTGGACGCTCCTGCTAGAACCTGGCCACCCTACGTGCCCCTGCTGGTCTCTGGAAAACCAGTGGTCAAGATTCCAGCATCCCAGCCAGCCCCAAGACCCCAGACTGACAGAGGAGGGGCAGGGCAGGACTTGGGTTGCCCTACTCAGAGACATCCTGGTAACACCTGTCTTGGGGGAACACTGCAGTTGATAGGGTTTTCAAAAGCTGAGATTCTCCAGAAATAGCCTAGCCTATAACCATGGTCACCACCCAAAGGGTGCTCCAGACACGAAACAAAACTCCTCACGGGTTTAGTTCCACTCACAGTGACCCTGTAGGACAGAAGAGACGTGTCCCTGTGGATTTCTGAGAGGGCAACTGTTTACAAAAAGCCACATCTTTCTCCAGCTGGTGGGTTTGAACTGCTGGCCTTAAGATTAGCAGCCCCTAAGCACAAAGGGAGGTTGTCGAAGCCTGGATAGTAAGACTGGCAGAGCCCGCTTATCCCTGTCCAGGCCCGGCATCACTGATCTATCCCAGCATTCATTCTTCCTGAGTCCCTTTCAACACAGCTCCAGGTAGCCATCAACTGAGGATTAGAATGGACAAAGGAACGAAAACCTAAGGACCAGCCCAAACCTCAGGCAAAGTAATTTTAAAAGAGGCAAGGCGGGGGTGGGGACCCTGTCCTTTCAAAGGTCTTGCAGAAAGTTTCAAAAGGGGCTGCTGTTGTTGGGTTCTGCCTTGTCCGTTCTGAAGCACAGCAGCCCTATGGTCTGCAATAGTACGAACACACAGCCAGGTCTTGGTTCTGCTGCTGCAGTTCCTCGTGTGTCAGAGACATCTCCGGGATCGAGGCGGTTCATGGTGCAGGGATTTGGGGGTCCAAAGGATGTGCTCCATTCCAGGTTCTTGGTGGTGGCATGATCCCTCCATCTTCCTGCTTCTAAGACTTTGTACCAAGCAGGATGGTGTTCACAGTGAGCCTTGTTTCACACCCTCAGAGCTGGCCTCCACAATCCAATAAGTCGCTCCCACCGCCTTCTTCTCTTGATCCATCAGGGAAGGGAAAGGAGAGAGGGTTTGGGCAAAGTAACAGGCTGTGGCTAGGAGAGCCATAATCCATCATTCATTGTATTGCAAACCTGCCTTCAGGAGCTCCTCTTGTCTCCCCCTTGAGAGCAGTCAGTGGCTGTAGGTGGGCACCATCTAGTTCTTCTGATCTCAGGACCAAAGCTGGGGCTCATGGACTAATTGTTGCCACTTGTCTTCAGTTTTCTTCACTGTGCTTCTCCCTGAATGTGGAAAGATCAAGAACTGCACCAGACATGGCTTCTTAGGAGCTTTGAAGATCCCAGGAAATACCCACCTTGGGAAGATAAAGAGCTCGGTTGGGGAGTTGTGTTTGCTTTATGTTCTTCTGACATTTAGAGAGTGTTGTCTCTGTGTTTGCTGTTGCTGTGAATACACACAGGAGGGCATCCACCAATGCCGCAGATTGTAGGAGTACCCATGCGGCATGACTTTCTTGGTGTTGGGGGACTGATGTCACCCCCGTTTTCTGAGTTGTCACCGCTCCCGTGACCGTGTCCTCACTGTCCCTAAAATTCCTATTGAATTTTGAGACTTGCTGTCCTCAGGCCACCCCCTGACAGAGATTTTAAAGAAGCACGATACTCCAGGAAGACATTCTTCTCCAGTTAAGTAAGAGGATGGTTTGAAAGACCTGAAGGGGCTATTTCGGGTTTATGGCTTCAAGATGACCTCAGGGTAATCGTGTGTCAGGCGATCCTCTAGTTTCCTGGATCCAGAGAGTCTGGAGTCCTTGAGAATTGGAAGTTCTGATCTGTGTTCCCCCATCTTTTGATTGAGTCCTTGATTGTGATGTTCTGGCATGGTACCTGGGCACCATCTAGTTCTTTGGGTCTCATGGCAAAGGAGGAAGTTGCACTCGGAGGCCAGTAGCCACACATTGCACCTGCTTCTGTGGCTCCAACTCTCCTTCCTCTCTTGCTATTCACTCGCTGTGCCCTGGAAGCCCCAAGGTGGGACTCAGGCAATCTGCTAAAATGTAGACTAATTGTTGCCCCGGTGGCGCAATGTGTGCGGGACTGCAGCCCACAGGGTTGACAGTGCAGATCCAGCAGCAGCTCTCCAGGAGCAAGGCTGCGCTTCCTACTCCCACCAGGGCAGTGGTCCACACAAACACACACACACACAAAAGAAAGAAAGTTGAGCTTCAGAGAACTGATTCACCAAGTCCCATCAGTTGTCACCATCGTAGCCTGAAGGTTACTGTGGAGCGTAGGGATTCCCCAGCACTTTCTGCCTGGTCCTATCTGATCAAAGCAGCCGGGCTTGCCCCAGGAGCAGGTCCCCAGGCCAATTGTTATGGACCTGGCAGTTGGGAGGTCAGAACGAGGAGGGCAGGGATAAGGGTCTATCACAAGTACCTGCTATGTGTTCTTCTCCGATGGCTGCTGTGACAAAGGACCACAGTTTTTGTGACTTATCACCTGGCTGTTCAAGGTGTCAGAGGAGTAGGGCTCGCTGGGTTGCACCCAGGTGTGGGCAGGTCCCGGTTCCTTCTGGAGGCTCCAGGGAATATGGGTTGCCATGGCTGTCCCAGTGTCTCCAGGCTGCTGGCCTCCCTTGCCTCATGGTCCCACCCTTCACCCTCCAAGCCTGCATGGTAGTATCTTCCAGTCTCTCTCTCTCTATCTATCTCTCTCTCTCTCTCTCTCTCTCTCTCTCTCTCTCTCTCTCTCTTTCTGACTGCATCCATGATCACATCGCCATTTCTTTGCTTCCTTTTGGCCTTGTCACTCAAACTCACTGCCATCAAGTGGAGGCAATTCATGGCCACCCTAGAGGACCGGTTAGAACTACCCCCCCCACCCCCCGTGGGTTTCTGAGGCTGCCCTTCTGGACAGGAGCAGAAAAGCCCGTCTGGCTCCCTTGGGGCGTCCAGAAGGTTCAAAATGCTGACCTTGCAGTTAGCAGCTTGAGGGCACAGACACTGCTCTGCTCCCATCTCGTCCTGTATCAGACGCCACCAGGTGGGTCTGACTCCCAGCGCCCCCAGGAGCAAGAGAAGGACACCCAGCCTGGGCCTGGGCCCACCTCATCCTCGGGGCCATGTTGGCGCCGACCCTAGCAGTCCTTGTGCCCATCCGTCTCGTCGAGGGCCATCCTCTTTTCCAGGGACCCTGTGTTTCCGCAAGCATGAACGGCGTCCCTGGTCAAGGACTGGCTCCTCTTGATAAGAGGTTCAGACCCCCCGAACACATCTCCGTTTCTGAGTCTTACCAGGCCTTCTCGTCTCTGGGGTGGGGTACACGCGGGTAAGTGCATGGCTTGCGAACCGAGAGCCTGGACGTTCGAGTCCACTCGGGGACCAAGCAAGAAAGGCCTGGTGATCACCTCTTCCCCCACCCCCACCCCAAACCTGCCATCAGAAATTCTGTGGCAAACCTGGGCGTGCCACAAGTCAGAGGCAGTGAGACAGGAAGTGGTTTCCAGGCGATGACCGGGACCCACCCCGATCCAATCACCTGCCATCTCTGTCCTTCCCTCAATGGCATCGAACCCGAAACAGAAGAAGAATCAAGCAGCTGGCGGCAAGCACCTTGACCGTACCAAGGCCTGCCAAAAGAGGTCTGAGTTAGCCGCAGTCCAGCCAGAATGCTCCTTTAGAGGCAAGGCTGGGGCGGTTTCATCTCATGTTCTCTGGGCAGGTTGCGGTCCAGAGAGAGCCGTCCCTGGACAAGGACATCCTTCTGGTAAAGCGGAGGGACAGGGAAAGCGAGGAGGAGACGGGTTGACCACAACCACGGGCTCGGACATGAGGACCATGGTGGGGAGGCTGCAGGAAGGGGCAGCGTTTCCTTCTCCTGGGAGTGGAGCCGCCTGCTGAGAGTTCGTACGCACCCCATGGCACCTGGCAGCTCGATGGAGAGCCGGGGCCGCATCCACGCCCGGCAGACCTGTGAAGCCTGGGTCCCTTATCGCCCCCCCCCCTCCCTCCCCTCCCCTCCCTCCTCCCACCAGACCCTGAAGAACCGGTGGCTGCAGCAGTACAGCATGGACTCGGCGGACCCCGGCATCCTTGTGCTCCTGGCCTGTGGCACCATCTCCAGCACCTGCGGCCAGATAGCCAGTTACCCCCTGGCCCTGATCAGGACTCGGATGCAGGCCCAAGGTGAGGCGGGCCCCAGGGCTGGCCGGCTACCTTGACCCACCCGTGGCCCCGGAGCCCCCAGCAGCGAAGGGAGAGAGCCTCGTGGGTGTGCCGACACCGAGCTACTCATTTGCTAGGCGGGGTGATCCACGGAGGAGGGGGGTGTGCACCTGGGTGAAGGAGGGGCGGGGCCAGGCTGCCTTTGGCTTTTCTCTCTACTGCATTCTGCAGAGGAGTCCTGGTGGGACCGTGGCTTTGTCAGGCTGCTAACCACAAGGTCAGCGGTTCAAAGCCAGCAGTCGCTCCGCAGGAGAAAGGCGGGGCTTTCTGAGCTGGTAAAAGGGTTATGGTGTCGGAAATCACCGAGGACCGTTCTACCGCATCGTATAGGTAGAATCCCCATGAGCTGGAATTCACTGGAAGAGCTTTTGGACTCTTAAGATGTCCCCTTTTGGTATTGATTCCGCTGCCCCCGGATCCCAGGAGCCCGGGTGACAAAGTGAGGTATGCATTGGGGTGCTAACCACGACGTCAGCAGTTCAAAACCACTAGGAACTCAGCAAGAGAGGGATGAAGCTCAGAATAAAGAGTGGCAGGCTCGCCACCCACAGGGCCAGTTCCGCTCTGTCTTCTCTGACTTTGAATCAAGTCCCGGGCCGTGAGATCGGTCCTGGGGCCGACAGGTTGGCGAAGTCCCTGGAGAACTTCAGCCCCAATGTGACAGGCTTTTCAATGAAGACAGGCCTGGTTCTAAACACGACCACCCACACACGATGGGCTCACAGGCAGGAGGAACACCATGCGAAGCAAACGTGCTCCACAATTGACGATGGACTCCGCTGGGAAGGGAGAGGAGAGGGACCAGGAGGTGGTTTTCAAGGGCATGCGGGGTGAGCCGAGAAGAAGGGGCATGAGCCTCCCAGCCCAGGAAACTGCTCGTCCCCAAATGCAGTCCCTTGCGAGGGGCGTGGGGGTGAGAAGGGGGCACCTGGAGGAAGCTCTGATTCTGGGTGGTAGGTCCCACTGTCCTGTGGGTCTAGCCTGGCTCCTTCCTGCTGCGGTGACCTGGCCCTGAAGGAAGGAAATGGGGGAGGGGGGGCAGGGAGAGGGCAAGGCCATGGAAGGGAGGGTGCGAGGGGCCTTTGGGGCTGACCTGCCTCCTCCCACCCAGCCTCCATGGAGGGCACCACCCAGCTCTCCATGCTGAGCCTGCTCCGACATATCCTGTCCGAGGAAGGCGTGCGGGGCCTCTACCGGGGCATTGCCCCCAACTTCATGAAGGTCATTCCGGCTGTGAGCATCTCCTACGTGGTCTACGAGAACATGAAGCAGGCCCTGGGGGTCACGTCCAGGTGAGGGGCCCGAAGCCCGCCCCCAGGATCCCTCACCCCAACTACGACACCCCCCTTACCTCAGCCACCTAACACTGGACCCCGCATCCCATCCTCCCCAAACACTGGACCCACCATCCACCCAACCTGGATCCAGACCACTGGATCTCCACCAGATTTTGCCACCAGATCCTCGATCCCCTCACCCCAGGCCCCCAACCTTTGAACCCCAGTCCCCAAGTCCTGGATCCTGAGCATCTCTGCCCAGGGAGCCCACAGGATGTACACTTGGGACCCTGGGTCCCACTGCTGCGGTCCTGGGTCTCTGACATCCAGCGGTGGGCATTTGCACGGCCCACGTCTAACGTCCTGACTGCCAGATCAACGGTCCCCCACGGTCCCACCCTTAAATTCCAACCTCCTCTTGTCACTAGGTCTTGCTCCTCACTTCCTAGCTCCTAGATTCCCACCTTCCTCTGTCCTAACCACTGGGCTCCCCCTAACTCAGCTGGTAGGTCCTGAGCCTTCAACAACATATCCCCAACACCTGTCTTCCGACTCTCCCAGGCTGCAAATCGAGTGTCACATGTTGCACTGCATCCTTGAGACACCACCCCCACCCCCCCACCCCTTCCCCACCACCCACTCTGTCATCAAGCCCTAGGGCTGCTGGCTTCAGGCCTGGGTCTCCATGCCCGGTCACCGGAGGCCAGGGATGGAGAAGCCACTGTCCCCAGATGCTGACGAGGGGATGCCTAGATCCTAAGGCCCCAACCACTGGATCCCCTCACCACCACTGCTGGATTCCTGAGACCCTCTACCTTGACCACTGGATCCCGATTCCCATACCTGGACTGTTGAATTCCCTACATATCAACTACTGTACCCCCCAACTCCCAGCACTGGATCCCAGATCTCCAAGCCGCCACCCGTGGATTCCTGGCTCCTCACATCACAAGCATGGGAGGGGGGCTGACAGCACAGCAGTGACCAGATCCTGGCACTGCAGCCAGCGGGAGTATCCCAACCCTGCATTCCACATCTCTTGATTCCATGAGCAGGCTGTGACCCTCACCTGGGGAAGTCAGGCCTGCCCTTCAGTCACTTGATTCCGGTTACTTGAGCCCTGGATCGGAATTTAACTCGCCCAGGCACTCAGTCCCTAGCCATCAGACCCCAAGTTCCAGGTCCAGGGTACCCCCTTCCCTTGTCCCCACACACATTCAGGACCCCACAGGCATAGGCGCACCAGGAGAAGCCCAGCAGAACTTGAGCCCAGGGTCCTACCAAAGGCCTGGGAGTTCCTGCCCCAGCCCAGGCCGGGGAGCAGGGAAAGGGGTGCACCTGCCACTCCCCCCCCCACTCAGTCCTCCCTGTCCTTATTTTTCTGTATGACTGGTCACTCAAAACCCCTCCCCACCCTGTGGACACTGTCTTCTGGAGTTCTCAGGGGCTGACGAGGAGCCATTCTGAGGTCAGGGGGCCAGAGAAGGGGATCCCCCTCCCACCCCAGCACTGCCAGCGCGTCCCAGACTTTGTCCCTCGGGCCTCAGAGAGTTGAAAGCCTGAAATGCTACCCCATGGGCCCCCTGTCATGAACCCAGTCCCCAATTATGTGACAACAACCCCAAGGCCAGGCAAGTCTTTTTCTTTTTCTTTTTCTTTTTTTTTTTTGGGGGGGGGGTATCACTGCCCTGTGGTGTCGTGGGAGCTGCAAGTCTCTTTTTCTATCAGAGGAGCAAGCCCCCGCCCCAGCTCCCCCTCTCCTGATTCTGCACTTTCTGTTGGCGAACTGAGGGTCGTGGGAAAGGGTGGTCTTCCCCCTCCACTCCTGACTCCCTGGGGAGAACCACTGAGGGACTGTAGCAGAGGAACTGAGGTGTGGGGGGGGGGAGGGGTGGTCTGGAGGGCCCCCACGGTGTCCACCTCCCTCCATTCACGCCGTGCCCCACCTCCC
The DNA here is from genome assembly GCA_004026705.1 of Nesogale talazaci. Lineage (NCBI taxonomy): Eukaryota > Metazoa > Chordata > Mammalia > Afrosoricida > Tenrecidae > Nesogale > Nesogale talazaci. Next base: position 16,900 of record PVJH01031220.1, read on the forward strand.
TGCCCATGTGTATTATTACTTCAGAGGAACAACAAAAGCAAAAAGAATAAATTTTCTAAGCTCTTCCCCTGTGGTTTTTACTAAAAGGGGTTCTGGGTGAGTTGGGGACCCACCATTGCCCACCCACAGGGAAGAGGTCATGGAGCCATCTCCCTCTCTTACCGTTCCCGGCACACAAGACGTGACCCCGTGGCCACATTGATGAAGAGCGAGCAAAGGTGCCTTGAGGTACCCGGGCATAGGGTCTTCCACGAAAGGCCTGGCGACCCGTGTCTGAAAGTTCATGAAACAGCTGCTGGCTGTGTTAACACCTCGTCGCAGCAGCCGCTCTGAGCCACCTGCAAACCACACTGCCCTTGCCAGGTCACTGTGGCAGCCTTTGCCAGGGCTCACAAACCACAGAGAGGCACCAGACGGGCATATATGAGGAAGGTCTTCAGACTTTCAGAAACCAGATGGCTTCGCCTGCACTTCCCGAACTCGCCTCTAGGTGGCTTCAGACAGACAACTTCCCAGGGAACTGACCAGGTATGAGCTGGTTCCCTTGGAGAAAACCCTGTGGTGCAGATCCCCCTCCAGAACACGTGGAAGCGCCTAGCTTGAGGACGGACTCCAGGTTGGGGGACGAACCCACAAGTGGGGGCTGGACAAGGGGCCTGGGCAACTTTCTGCTGTTGCCCAGAGACCAGCAAGAAATCCCTAAAGCCTCAGTTCTACTCGCCACCACTGGGGGCACCGTGGGTCAGTCTGGCAACCGCTTATTGATAGGTGTTATTTTTCGTGGACAGAAATCGGTAGGTTTGGGGACCGAGGAGGGGGCGCCAATGGGGTGGGGGGTGAAAGCGTTCAGCTGCCAACCTACAGTGTGATGGGTCACTTTACCATGACCTCACTGTCCCCGGGGTCTTTAAGGCACTGCACACACCTCCTGCTTTGAGACCATGGCGACCCAACCTGACAAACCGCAAAGACCCAGTTTCGCAGAACTTTATTCCAACATGCAGTCCAGTGCCTGTCCCCACCGCCCCCCCTCCCCCTGCCCCGCTCGCGCCCCCTCCACCTTCCCAGGTCTGGAATCCCCTGAACGCTCGAGTTCTCGGGTTCGCGGGCAAGTGTTTGGCTGGGGGTCTGACATCAAGCGAGAGCATGCCTCCTCTAGGGGTTCAGAGGCAGTGTGGGGGAGGGAGGAAGCTGCACTACCCCCCGGCGCTAGTGTCCTAGGTCAGGGTCAAAAGAGGGTGACTTTATGAACCGGACACCTATTCTGTCACAGTCAGGAGGCTGAGCAGCTTCTACCAACCCAGAGGGAGCCTCTGGGACAGAGTGGGACAGCTCCCCCGGGGTGTCTGAGACTGGCGACCTTTCAGAGAGCAGGCAGCCTCAACTGTCTCCTGAAGAGAGGACCGGTGGGTTTGAACTCCGACTTTACTGTTGGCAGTCCAACACGTAACCTGTGACACCAGCAAGGCACCTAGTTACGAGGGTGGAAGCCCAAATTCAGAGTACTGGTTGGTTCTCTTTCTCTCTCTCTCTCTCTCTCTCCATTTATGCTTCCTGTGGTCTCTTAGAGCTCAAAAGAGATTGGCTCAGAACCCCCTCTGCACTCATCTCCAAATCTCACTCCCATATGTCAGTACTCACTCACAGTGACCCTACAGGGCAGGGTAGAACTGCCCCTGCAGCGTCTGGAGGTGAGCTCTTTAAGGGAGTTTAACTACTGACATTTATGGGTTAATGGTCCCAACCCATAACCCCCATGAGGCCACCAGGGCCCCTAACACCAAATATAGTGGGCAGGATTGACAATATATGGAAAATAATCGGGCTAGTGGCGTAGTGAGTTGTGTGCAGGACTGCAGCCCACAGGGCTGGCAGTTCAAATCCAGCAGCAGCTCTCCAGGAGCAACACTAGGCCTCCTACTCCCACCAGGGCAGTGATGCCCACAAAAAAAAAAGTAAAAAAAAATATGTGGAAAATATGAGGGAAGGCCGACTACCCCACAAAGGTGGATCACCTCAAAAAATAAATTTAAAAATTAAACAAACAAAAAAGAGGGGTGTGTTAGTCTGGGTAGACTAGAGAAACAAATTCATAACACATATATGTATATAAAGGAGAGCTTTACATAATGGGAATTGTACATTAAGAAAGCATCCCAGCCCAGTCCAGTCCAAGACCATAAGTCCGATATGAACCCATATGTCCTATATCAATCTATAAAGCCCTTCTCAGACTCACGAAACACCTGCAATGATGCCAAATGCTGAACGATCACAAGCCAGTGGGCAGAAAGCCTTTGGATGCAGTGATGGTGTGATCATCTCAGCACTGGCGGGAGCCTCCACGTGGCTTCTCTAGGCCCAGGTCTCTGGCTCCCTCAGGGCAGGTCCATGTGGCTTCTCATCAGGGATGTCTCGCAGGAAGCAAGCCTCATCAGTCGAGTCTCTCCAGGGCAGTGAGAGAGTGTCTCCTGCTTCCCAGCAGGAAGTACCAGATTTCCCAGAATTCTCAGAGAAGGCCAGGCCCACTCAGAAGTCTCATCAACTATCTCCAGACTGATAGGCTAGACTCCTCCCCTACACGCTTCATCCTCAAATGGACACCAGATTAGGTGCCTACCACAGTGGACCTTCTCGGAACTTGCAGGGGCAGTTCTGCTCTGTGGGGCAGAGTGGTTCTGCGTGGGAATGGGCCCGATGGCCGTGGACGTGGCTTGGTTTGGCCTGCTGCTCTGAAGAGTCCCACGCTGCTCCACCCTGAAAGACTCCGCTGACGGGGATGCGCACGTTGCATGGTCCTTCTCTTGCTGGTTTGCTCGGGCTGCTGACCGTTCCAGGAGCAGTGGGGCATTTAACCACCGCACTTACATACGGGCTAAGAGTTTCCACGTCTATCTTTCAGGGAGCACACCTCACTTCCTAAGCCCCTCCAGCCTAGCCCAAAGTCCCACTTCCGGGCAGAGGGGACCGGCATGGACTTCCCACCTGGACACGGAAAGTGGAGGGCCCTTGAGACTGGGAGGTGGGGTGTCTATCTGTTCTACAGGTGTTGGATATCGGTGAAGTCCTGATATAAATTTAAAAGTCATCCCAAGGATGGGTAAGGTGGTAGTTTCTCCTCTTGGGAGCCTTGGCGGAAGGCGTGTCCTGCACAAGCACCGCCCCCTGAGTGCACGTGCAGGGGTGAGGGTGGAGGCGCTGCTGCAGCCACTGGGGAGCAGCAGGCGGGCTTACTCGGCTGCAGGGTCGGGGTCTGGGTGACTGTTGGGAGAGGTAGGAGGGTGTAGCTGGGCAGGGTGAGCAGAGGGGAGGGTGAAGCTTGGAGTGACCCTGGGGGTGGAGGGGGGAGCTGTGAGCTCCAGGCTGGGCTGGGAATGGGGAAGGCGTTGGGGGAAGGGTTCATCCAAGGATGGGGTTCTTAACACCCTCAGGTTTACTCTCCAAAAATACACCTGATGGCTAGAAGGCTGATAACCCTGGGACAGATAACCTTTCCAAGTGGATAGCCTTTGACCATGTATTTGGCAAGCACCACCCTCCAAGACCAACAACGTGGACGTCCTGGGGCGGGGGGGGGGGCGGGGGCATGGTCAACAAAGGCGGGGCCCACTCACTGCAGTGGGGCAATGTCATGAACGTCCTCAAGAGATGACCAGAGCCTGTGATCGAGTTCATGACCTATGAGCAGGTGGGAGCAGGCGAGGAGGCTGGGCGTGGCAGGTAGCAGCAGCTGCGGCTGGGTGCTTGGATGGGAAGGGGGACTGCCGAGGTCCAGACACCTGTGCCTCCTCCCCACAGATCACACGGACCCTCCTGAGCCAGCACGAGATGTCGCATGGACAGGAGAGTTCCAGAGCTGGCTCCCTGACTAGCTCCCCAAACCAAACTATCATTCAGGAGGCAGGGCGGATGGCGAGGTGGGGCCCACATAGCTGCTCCCAGTGCAGCCCTCCTTTGGGGTATGGCAATGGGAGGTAGGGCTGGACTGAGCCCTGATGGCACAGTGGTTGAGTGCAGGACTGCAGCCCACAAGGTTGATGGTTCAAATCCAGCAGCAGCTCTCCAGGAGCAAGGCTGGGCTTCCTACTCCCACCAGAGGGCAGTGGTGCCAAAAAAAAAAACAGCGGTAGGGTTTCCAGAGATGGTGATCAAGTGTCACCCTGTTGGCACCAGCTCCTAAGACCCCAGGAGTCACAGAACAAAGCCTTGCCTGCTCTCACACCTTTCCCTGTGTGATCTGCAGCGACACGTCTAGGAGAATAGATTGGCAGGTATTTCTTCCTCATCTTAGCATGGACACTCTGCTGAGCCCTGTTGGGCAGCATTAAGTCCCCACTGCCAGGTAGGTGGGGGCTGCTCACAGCATGCCTTGTCTCAGACTGGCCCCAGTTCTCCCCAGGTGCTGAAGATGAGGATGCCCAACGTGCTGGGGCATCATTCCCCCACGCAGGCGGTCTATGAGGTCTGGGGGTTGCTCTTTCCTTCCCTTCCTGTCCCCTCTGGTGTTTGCCCCTCCGGGGGTAGGCTGGGGAGGACAAGGCTGTGGAGCAGCAGGGCCCCAAGGTCATTGTGTCCCAGCACTGAGATAACAGAAGAGGGCAGGGCGTGGCAGACACTGCCTTCCTCAATTCAAGATGTTGGGTGCCTGCCCGGTTGGTGGACCCAGGCTGACGTGGCACCTTCCTCCAACAAGTGTCTCTGTGTCTCAGCTCCTCTTCCTCGAACTCAGAAAATCATTAGGTTTAGGACCCACCCTCCTACTCCATGGATGGATGACACGATGTCCCCTTTCACTTGGGAAAAGCTGGGAGCACGAGGAGCCTTGGCGGTGTGGTAGATTACAAACCGCAAACTCAGCAGGTCAAAACCACCAGCTTTCCCTGTGTGATCTGCAGCGACAGGTCTGGGAGAATAGCTGTCCCCCGGGAGGAAAACAGGCTTTCTACTCCTATAGAGTCTCAGAAATGGGACGGCCACAGTTTTACCCTGTCCTGTAGGGGTGGCTATGAGTTGGAATCGACAGGAGGGCAGAGAGGGCGTCAAGGGAGAACATCTGTTTACATTATAAACCCCAAACCACAGCCTCTGTGTGATTTGGACTGAAGGATTTTCTGAGGCGGTTCATCTTTTCTTTTTTTTTTTTTTTTCAGGCATCACTGCCCTCAGGTGGTCGGAGCAGAAGGCCCAGCCTTTGCTCCTGTGGAGCTGGAATTGAACCTCCATCCCAGTGGGCTGCAGTCCTGCGCACAACCACTACGCCACCGGGGCTCAGCCCCGGCAGTTCATCTTTTCTTAATGAACAGCCTTGGTTGTTTTTTGCCCCCAAGGTGAGTTTGAACTGCCGATCTTGGCGGTTAGCAGTTGAAGCGCCTCACCCGCAGTGCTACCGTAATTCCTTAGATGACATCGTGGCAGGCGACTGTATCAAATGAGACCGTTAGAGGGCAGTGGCAGGAAGCTCCCTCCATGTGAGACCCTGCACAGCTACCCCGTCTATCAGCGGAGGGCTTCTGCGTTGCTGAAGGTCTATCAGCAGGGGCTTGACATAAGCTGACTTTGACAAAGAGATCACCAGACCTTTCTTCCTACTCTCACTTAAGATTGGATACTCCCCTGAAATCTGCTCTCGGTGGGTGACCTTGCGGGGGTGTCAAAGACTGAGGGCAGCGCTTCCAGCCTCACAGCAACATGCCAGCTACCACAGTGTGGCAGACTGACGGGTGTCAGAGCGAGGGTTGGGGGTAAGGGGGAGCCGGGGGTTGCCCAAAGTGATATGACCCACCCAATTATTCCACGATTCCCTACCACAGCTCTCGATAACCTTGACTTCCCAGAGGTCGGTCGGTCGGTCGGTCGGTTGTGGTTAGGGGCCGTCCAGGCGGTTCTGATACCGACCCTGTGGACAGCAGACCAAACACTGGCCAGCCCTGCCCCAGCCTCACGATCGGTCCCAGGCTTGAGCTCATGGTCCCATGTTGAAGCCAAGATGCCAATCACTCTCACTGAGGGCCTGCCTCAACTCACTGCCTCGCTTCTTTACCAGGGAGCCTGGAGGCAGAGTGGCTAAGAGTTGGGCTGCGCTCTGAAAGTTCGGCAGTTTGAAACCAGCCACCAGTGGTGACTCCCCCAAGGACAGGGCTTTGTACGGCTGTAAAAAGTTGGTTTCCAACAAATAGAACAAAGTCTTGGAGACGCACAGGGGCCATTCTCTGTCCCATAGGGTCACTGTGAGTCAGTATTGGCGAGGGAAGTGTCGGGGACATGAGTCACTCCATGAGCACCACTGAGAGGAGCCCCCCCACCCCCCACCCCCCACCTCCCTGCCTCCTCTGGTGCTGAAGACCGGCTAACAGTGGGCCGGACAGGTCGGTACCAGGGCCGGGGAGGTACTGTGCCCCCAGGGGATCCGCTCCTTCTACTAAGGCTATGTGCCTAACATACTGGGCATTATGCCCTTTGTCTACTGGTTATCTACAAGGTGGATGGGGGTGGAGGGTGTCCAGTAGAGGACGGAGGGGTGGGGGGGCGGGGGGTGTGACCCAGGGCCAGGACCCCTTCTGAGCCTTTTCTTTCCATTTATTTTCTTTTTTTCAGTGACATCACTGCCCTGGTGGGAGTAGGAAGCCCAGCCTTGCTCCTAGAGAACTGCTGCTGGATTTGAACCGCCAACCCTGTGGACCGCAGTCCCGCACACAACCACTGTGCCACCAGGGCTCAGCATTGAGCCTTTTCTTATCTCCAGCCCCTGCAGGTGATGAACAGCTTCTCCAGGTGATGAACAGCTTCTCCCAGAGCACAGGGAGGTACATAAATGACCCCAGCAATTTCTGCCGTGGATAGCTGCACACTGATGCTGTCCAGTCTGTGGCCAGATGACCAGCTACCTTGGTCTGACCTTGGTCAGAATGAGGATGCAGGCTGAAGGCCGGCATATGGGGGGGGGGGGGGGCGGGGCGGGGAACAGGGCTTTGCAAGGATCCAGTTTGGGGGAGTCCATCTCCATGTCTTTCTTCCGAGGCATCATTTGGTAGGCTCCAATCTGTGACCTTCTGCTT
>PVJH01031221.1:0-23955 GCA_004026705.1 Nesogale talazaci
GGTTGAGAACCGCTTGCTGTCTTATATACTTTCAAGGTTGTATTCCCTTGTTTGTTGTCCTTAACTGGTTTGTTTCATGGGACATACCTATTTGAGGCCATTGACCATAACCCCCACAATGCATCTGCACTTGTGACTGCTTTGGGTCTGTTCCCCATTTCCACTGCCCCTTGGGTCCCGAATGGTTCATTCCCAGGGCTAATGTTCCCCTGGCAGATCTGGTTTGGCAGAGAATTGAGCCATGGGATGAGTTTCTTTCCAGACCTGAAGGGCAACGCTAAGGGCCATAGTCTTGGGGGGGGTGGGGCTCCACCGGTCTCTCGGTCAGTTAACCCGTTTTTGGTTTGTTTGAAGGATCTGGGGGGTTGTGCCACATTTTTTCTCCCACATCTCGGAGCATCTAATGCTGCAAAGGAGATGGCAATGGTGTAGCAGGGCACCATCTAGTTCTTCTGGGCCCAGGACCATGGAAGGAAGGTTGGTGTTCCCAGGGTCCACTGTTTTTAAGTTGGAAGACTATTGCCATAGGCAGAGCAGAAGTGATCATAGCCCCTTCCCTCACCCCTTATCATCCATCTGGTCCATGACGTCACTGTCAAAAAAAAATGAGAGGGGAGGATGAGGGTGAGAGGAGAGGAACACTGATTGACCCTTCTGGCCTGGCATCAAGGACTTTAGAGGCCATTTTGTTTGCAGGAGCTGCCTTTCCCCAAAACGAACTCCTGGGGAGTGTGATCACACGACCTCAGGAGACCACGTAGGGCAAAGGACCTTCCACAAGACTTTGTAGGCATTAGAGGCTTGTCCCCACCCCTTTATCTGATGACCATAAAGGATTTTTAAAAAGGAAATTAATTATTGTCAGGAGAGTATATAAAATGCTATCACTTCCCTAAATGTCTTGCTTCTTTTTTTTTTTTTAATCCCGCCGAAGAGTGAGTGAATGCTCAGAAAGTTCTCAGTAGTTTTCCATCATCTGTTCTCTATTTTAACCAGTCGGCCCGCCGGCAGTTCCAGTGCTGGAGTTCCTCCCCAAGCTTCTGACACAAACAGAGAGACGCCTGTGAGCATCAGAAACGAGTCTGAAGTGGGGTTTTCAGTTTCGTCTCTAAAAGCGTGCTATCGTTTCCTCTGAACACATAAAGTCCCCCGAGGGAAACTTTGTGGAGGGGCAGGGCTCGATGAGGTAAGCGGTAATTTTAAGATTTCCCAAGGCCCCAATAGCACTGCGGGTCAGGCGCTGAGCAGACGGCAGGGCTGGTGGTTCAAACCTACTGACCACTTTGTAGGAGGGAGAGGAGGCTGGCTGCTCCCTGTGAAAGGAAGGATCCATTCTCCCCTGTCCTTTAGGGTCCCTGGGAGTGGGTGGGAAATCTGGTGAATGGTGGGCTTAGGAACAGGTCCCTGCGATGGCTCCCCTCTTTGCTTCAGGAGCACGCCACCTGGGATACTCTTACGCTGGTAAGGCTCTGAGGAGTTGAACAGAGGACAGAGACTTTGGTGCCCCTAGCCCTCTGCTGGATATGTAAGTGTTGGATTTCTCAGGAAAGTGGTTCTCGAGCTGTACGTGGAAAGGGTGCCCCCTCTAACCGGCCCAGAAGTCGGCGTGACTGCCCAGCATCCTCTGAGATGAGAATGGACAGCACTGGGCGATGTGATGGGCAGGAGAAGCCCAGCCCCTCTGTCTTCAGGTAGGTCCTGTGCACGTATTTCACACTGCACAGGGGTACACTCTGTGATTCAAAGGAGTGTCCTTTCTTTACACACTCATTCCATCTGCACGCTTCACCCAGCTCTATGAAGAAAAAGGAGGTGGAGGAGGAAGAAGAGGGCTGGACGATGGTTCATAAACAACCCGCAATAGGCAGGTGGTACCACCTAGCCCACTGAGAAGTGACCAGAATGGGAAGCACTTAGTAATAAGTATCGAAGACTCCAGCCATCAAAACGGGTTACATTCCTCAAAGGCAAGGAAACGAAAATCCTCACAACTGGGCCCACAGGCAACACCGCGGTCATAGAGAAGGGACTGGGGTTGTTATGGGTGACTTCTTACGGTCCCCATGGAAGCAGCTGTGCAACGACCAGACAACCAAGTGCATCGGGCAAATCTGCAGCAAGAGGCCGCTCTGGAAGTGTCTGAAGCCAAGATGTCACTTTGAGGCAGATGTTTGTAGTGGACCCAAGCCATTGGGGTGGGGAGGTGGGGCGTGGTGTCTTTCGGTCACCTGACATGCTCATCAATGAATAGGGGAGAACAAAGAACAGCTGACGCCTCTGAATTGTGGTGCTGGTAAAGAATATTGATCACTCAGTGGATGGCCAGACACGCAGGCCAATCTGTCTTGGCAGAAGTATGTTAGAACCGTCCTCAGAAGCAGGGGTGGAGAGGGCCTGTCATGTGGAGGGCATGGTCCTGGAGGAGGACACCCTGCTGAGTCGGGCAGCGGCTCTGTGGACACAAGAAGCCCCCCCCCCCAACAAGGTGGCTGCAGCAATGGGTCCAGATGTGGCAATGGTGGACCGAGCAGCGGTTTGTCCACTGGACACAGGTCACTGTGGGTCCGAACCAACTTCACAGCCCCTGACCATGGCGACCCCTCTACAAAGGCTACAAAGGTGGTGAGGCTGACACCCAAGGGCTCTGTGTGTGAAATGCTCTTCCTCCTCAATGATGTGTTTTTACTCTATACTTTTTCTTTTCATGGTATCGCGTCTTTGCGTCCCAATGCAGGGCATGTGTAAAAAGAAATAAAGCTATTTATTTATCCAAACATTGCTGAGCACAGTGGCATTAGGAATTTGGGGCGCTTCTGTGACCCCTGACATCAAACGTGTCCTGTCTACTTGCGTCTCTTCGTATTGATACCCTTGGCCTGTTTCAGCTTCGAGGCCATGTTAGAAAGACGAAAATGTGATGCAGATAATCACTTTTTAGTACTTTTGTCGACCTATCATTCACAGAACACACCAGTCTGTGACTCAGGGGCATCAAGTCCCTCAGGTCGTAGTGCAAGCGCCCCCAACATCCCTTCTAGAACTTTCTCTTCTTTCTTACATCCACTGGTACAAGCATCTCCTGTCCTTCCAACCTCCCTCCCTGGTGAGAGCCCCCAAGGGACCATTTGTGTCAGGGAAGCCCGCCCCTAGCAAACCGTCACAGGCCTGGCAGGCGAAATTATAGAGCGATAATAAGTAAAGACTATAGTAAAGTCATAGAGAATAGGGCAGATAGCAGAGAGGTTGAACGAAGGGACTCAGACACATGTCAGGGTAGCACGCTCACCTTAGCCCCACTTGGTGGCCCACATGAGGTTGCAGAAGGTGGGAGTTGCAGGAGCGAGTGAGCGAGAGAGAGGTTTATTACTAAGGCTTGGATATTTTTGGGGTGTGTGCAAGCCCCCTAATTACAGGTAAAGGCATATATCACCGGAACAGGTTGTGCTGTGGGTAATACAGTAACGGGAGGGGGATGATCCAGGGGTACACAAGCATTAGGAAGGGAGGAATGGGGGGTATAGATGTGACAAGCAGCGCGAATCCTAGATTCATGATGATGATGGTGGTCGAACTTTGATCGCCCTAGTGCTGGAGACTTGATTTAGCCTAAGCTTTTAGGGGAAGCAATGCACTGTCCCTCACAGCAGGGAGTGTGCCCCCCCCCCCACGGTGGGAGAGACAATGGTGTCTGCTTGCTCTGGATAGCTGGAGCCTTCAGGGACAGGTTCTCCCACCATGTGCTGGCAAACAGCCTCTAACGTTTGGCATGTCTTTGGGGGAGACAGAGCTAGGGAAAAGTCTCTTTAACTTCCCACATATCTCTATGGGTCTACCCAGCCTGGATTTCATATAAAGTATATCACACAGTAAAGGGAGGGGGGCAGCATCTAAAATAAAATAAGACAATGGGGAGGGGGAGATATCATTCTTAAAGAAAGTCGAAGGGAATAAGAAAACTAGGACAAGTTAAACAAGCATTCCCCCAAAGGAAAACAAGTGATAAGATGTGAAATTTTCACCAAACTGAAGACACAGATCATGTCCAGTGAGAGAGACTGCCTTCATCCATGAGACTATGACCCAGGCCTCACCTTGACCATCAGCTGGCTCTCTACCTAGGCTTCAGAGGAGATGTTTAAATCAAAGGGGGAAATGAAAGATAAGACCCTGAGATTTAAAATGGGAAATGAAACTAAGCACTGTTTTTTTTTTTAAGTTATCATCATACCAGGTCCACGCAGAGGAAAACGGATTATAACTAACTTCATAGAGAAAGACGACTTCTCCCATCCTGCTTTCTGAAGAAGTCGCCTTTTCTCTTTCCTGAGTGGTGTTGGCCAGAACTTGACGAAAATGAAGTTTCTCACCACGCAGTCCCTGTCATGCATGTGTGGAGAACACGCAGAGAGTGAAAAGTCAGGGGTCTGGTGGGACAGGAGATGGAAAACCACGCTTGAGATCAGGTGGGTGGTGTGTGGGCTTACTTCCTAACCAGCACGATGCCTGTTTGTCCTCATATTGCTAATCAACAATCTCCCAAAGATACCAGGCAGCCCATCAGTTAACCATTCACTGATCCAGCTGAGTGTCCATTTCCCCTACGACAGGGGCCCCAGGGGTGATGGGATTTGGAAGGGAAAACCCTATCACTAAACAGGCTCCTCTACACACCCAAACCACTGGCCGCCAGTTGACTCCAAATTACAGTCACTCTCTTGGATAAAATAGAACTGCTCTGCGGGTGAGCCTTTATGGATGCTCTGAGACAACAACCTTTGGGTTAGCAGCTGCAGGCTTCAACCACGGCATGACCTGGGCCCCTGTGGTCACGGCAGTGAACATTCATCAAGTCCTTAAGGTGTGCTCTTAGCACCTGATGTGCCATTCTCCCCTTGGACCTCATCAAGGCAGAGGAAGGTCCTGCTGTCTCTGCTTCCCTGATCAGGGGCCGGGGAGGCAACAGCTGGACCAGGATGCTGAGCCCCGACCCTCCGCTTGGTGTCTCTGGCTTCCCGCCATCTACAGCCGGCTCATCCACATGAAGGCTGATGCCCAGAAGAGAGAAGAGAAGAGGGGGCAGACCCACGGACATGGGTCCCGAAGGCGATGGTCAAGGCAAGTTCAAGCTACAGTCTACACGGTCTACTCGGCCTCTTGCTCACCTGGATGCCCTGAGGCATTTGGTCCACATTGCCTGGCAGGGGTTTTCCTGTCTCCTAGCTAGGCCCGTGTTGCTAGTGTGACTCGGAGGGACCTGTCCCGCACCATCCTCGCCAGGCGCTTATGTCTGAGCACATGGCTGCAGTCGGGGTGTCAAATCCATCATGCCAAGGGTTTGCCTCTTTTGTGCCCCTCCGTTTTACCAAACATGATGCCCCACCTTTAGGGACTGGTGTCTCCTGACAAGACACCCCCAGCTAGGATCTCTACAGATGGGAGATACATAAAAACCAGCACGACTGTCAGGGACCCGTGAGGGCCTTCCCCCAAGGCTCCAGGACTATGACTAAGAACCGAGCGTCAAAACCCAAACAGGGAAGTGAGTGACGGGACAGTGTACAATATGAAAAAGCAGTAACGATTTGTAAATTATTAAGGGTTTGTGGGGGGAGGGGGAGGGAAGGGAACTATGGGGAGCTACTACTGGGGGCCTAAGTGGAGAGAGGATGTTTCGAGACTGATGATGGCAACACATGTGCAAATGTGGCCTGCATACAATTGATGTCTGTATGGATTGTCATGGGAGTTGTATGAGCCCCCAATAAAATGATTGATGAGAGAGAAAAGAGGAGGGGGGAAAGGGCTCAAGTGGAAGATGTTTGGAAATGAATATGGCAACATGTGTACAAATAGGCTTGATACGAATGATGTATTGAATGTTGTAAGAGCTGGAAGAGCCCCCAATAAAATCACTGAAAAAACAAACAAAGCCCAAACCAAACCAATGACAGCCTTGTAGGGGGCCTCGGGGGCACGGCAGAAGACCTCACGGGGTCCCCAGGCTGTCGATCTTCAGAGAAGCAGAGGGCCACGGAGCGGCTGGTGGCCCAGAACTGCCAGCCTTTCTGTGTGCAGCCGAGTCCCTCATCACTGCACTGCCCGGCTGTCCCTTGACATTCGCCACGTGCTGCCATCCAGCCGGGGACAATGGCTGCTGAGCAGTGGCCTGTGGGCCTGCCAACCGCCAGGTCCCCAGTTTGAAACCACCAGCTGCTCTGAGGGAGAACGATGAGGCTGCCCACGCCCTGTAAGAGTTACAGTCTTGGAAACCCACAGAGGCCGTTCTCCTCCACCCCCCAGGGTCCACCACAGGTCAGAATCGAGTCAGGGGCAGAGAGGCTGGTCATGGTGTCAGCTCCGACTCTGCAGCCAACGTGGCAGGGAACATAAATCCTGTCACCCAGGGCAAGCAGTTCCACGTGGCCATGAAATGTGACACGCCCCTGGGGTAGCAGCCCAACCAAGAGGGCACGGGTGCCGGGCATGCTGAAAGAGAAGGGCAGGAACCCGGCCAAACAGCCAAACAGACCTAACATCTCCCCGGAAGACCAGAAGAAGAAACGGTTTATTTTTTTCATGCCTGTTGACGCAGTATTGGGCTCAGCGAAGACGCAGAGAATCGCACGCGGGCAATAACAGGGGACTCTTTCAAAACACACGAAGCCAGACGTCGGATCCCAAGCCCACATCTGATTTTCAATTTCCTTCTGGCTTAAATAGACCGTGACACTCTGCTAATGTACACGCTTTCTAAGCAGCCTATTAGACTTAAGACGGGGCTTGAGGGGAGGCGGAGGGGAGAACGGAGAACCGATCACAATGATTGACACAACCACACACACACCCTCTTTCAGAGGGGAAGAACAACGGAGGCCATGGGGGAAGGAGACAGTGGTCGGTGTGAGATATGAAAATAATAACAATGTATAATCTATCAAGGGGTGGGGAGGTGGGAGGGCAGAGAAGCTGATACCAAGGGCTCCAAAGAAAGTAACCACCTAGAAAAGAATGATGGCAACCTACGTACAAATATGCCTGCAAGGATTGTGATAAGAATTGTAAGAGTCCTCAATAAAATGACTTTTTTAAAGTGCTTGAAGGCTCTCTTTAAATACACACATATGTAGCGTGCTATTAAAATAAAATGTTGAGTTGACTACCGGTAATTCTGTCTGCATGTTAGTAGTACATTAGTGCCGTTTAAACTGTTGCACTAGAAGAGGAGACAGGATCTTCTATGTAGTCCTCGGTCCATTCTCAGGTTCCTGCTACTTCCAGTCTAGGTCAGAATACACTCAATGTCTGCACACTACCTGAAGCTGACAGTTCTGCCCGTGGCTTGGGGATCACCTTCCAGTTCGAGGAGGATTCAGCCAGTCCAGCGGATGGGCTTCTAAGACAGAGAAAGCTTTTGGAATCACAAGAGCGTTGCCCTTGACGAATGTGACACCTGTGACTAGTGGAAGGACGCAGTGGGACTCGGGGTGACGGATGACCATGTTCAGATCCTCTGCCCGTCTCAACCGCCTTCGGCCCAAGGCCATGCATGGCCAACATGGCCATCCGGTACCTGGGAGGAAATTGGAGGGGTTTTTTGTTTTGTTTTGTTTTGGAAATTGGAGGGTTTCTATATTGGAAACGAGCTTTTTCTTTTTTCACGTGGGTCTCAAAGCAGGCAGAAGATGAGGGCTCCCATGAGCACGCCCTCTGCCCACGTAATGACTGCAGCTCCACCCATCAGAAATGAGGGCGATAACCCAGAGGGCGCCTTGTGTTTGCTGAGGGAGGCTGGGGGTGACCTGGTTAGACCACAGACAGCGAAGAGGCTGTTCTGAATGGAATGGGGAGGGGTGTACACAGCTGGGAGACACACGGGACTTCTCAGAAGGACGTGTGGTTCTGGCCTGAAAATGCCTCCCAGAAACCTTTGCTGTCACTGTGCAAAGCCTGGCCCTGGCTCTCTGTCCCACGTGTCTGCAGGTCGGGCTGCCCTAGGCCCAGCCAGTGGAAAAACCAGAGACTTCCATAGGGCTCAGCCTTGTTGGCCACTGAACCTTGCCGCAAACATGTTTCAGGTTGTGTGTCATAAAAGTAAATAAGTAAAAAAAAAAAAAAAAGTAAATAAGTACCTCACCTGAGAACTACCACCGGCTGATGGAAACTACTGAAACTTCTGGCTACGTACAAACTACCTGTCGGTCCAAAAGGTTTGGCCCTTCCTGCTCCCTTAAAGAGTTAAAAAAAAAAAGGGGGGGGGAGAGGGAAGGAGGAGCTTATACCAAGGGCTCAAGTGGAAAATAGTTGGAATGAATGTGGCACTATGTGTACAAATATGCTTGATACGAATGATGTATTGAAGGTTTAAGAGCTGTAAGAGCCCCCAAGAAAATCCTTGGGAAAAAAAAAAGAAGTTGAAAATAGGGAGGAGGGAAACTGAATAGTAAAACATCAAAAGGAGGTACAGCAGCTCTCGGTACCATATCAGTCCAGAGTCATTGTCCTTTGAATGATGTCTTGCAAGTCTTCTATCAAATAGCATAAGGAAGAACTCTGTAAAGAGTTGAAGAATTTCTTAAATCTTCCCACTTTTTAAATTATGAAACTTGAGTATACTTTTTTAAATATATAAAGTTTAATTAATATTGGTTAGTGCAAAAGATTAGAGACTAAGGATTATCATTGGAGGATGTATGTCTTGTAATGAATTAAAGTACCGAAAACGTTTGCAATGGAATAATATTTAAAATTTTAAATATACAAATTTGATTTTTAAAATATCTTTCTAGTGTGTTTGTGATACACAATGCCTTCTTTACCTCTTAAATAATACTTTTTAACTTTCTGATGCTTCTTCAAAGATACGGATGAAATAAACGTCACCAGTAAGTATTTGACGATCTGTATTAGTGGTGCAATTTTTAAATAAATACAAATATAAACAATAGCAATAATGAAAACTTCATATTCAAAAAAAAAAAAAGAGTGAAGAGTCTCAGGAACTCACAGGGGCAGTT
Source organism: Nesogale talazaci (assembly GCA_004026705.1). Classification (NCBI taxonomy): domain Eukaryota; kingdom Metazoa; phylum Chordata; class Mammalia; order Afrosoricida; family Tenrecidae; genus Nesogale; species Nesogale talazaci. The sequence goes on from PVJH01031221.1 coordinate 9,015, forward strand.
CCCCCCGTCCTGTCCCTCTGGGGTCACTATAGGTCAGAATTGGCTCAGTGTCAAGGAGATCCGGACAATTAAGAACTTGAACAACAAGCCAAGCGAAGGGTTTGGACACTGCAGTGGAGATCGATGACCCTCTCCAGTGTCGGCTCTGCGCCCTCTTGGGGGACTCCAGGGGGAGCCGGCCCCCTCCACATCTACTGCCGCCTCGGAAACCAAGGACCCCCCAAAGCAAAACAGCCCCAAAGAGATTGATGCCTGCAAAAAGAAAGTGGAGGGGCCAGCCCACCCTAATGATCCCTCTCATGAAGGTCGCACATGGACCGCCGGGGGTCGCTGTGCCCTTTCTCCCCTTCCATCCAAGGGACAAGGCCTGTTTGCTCCCGCTCAGAATGCAGACGTGCCTGGAACACGGACATCTCTGGGCACTGGTCTGCCCCCGCAGGCCCATCGTCTCCTTCCTATGATACTCTGGCAGGTGCTGAAGAACTGGATTCTCTCCGGGACAAGGACTCAGCCCCTCCCGTGTGTGCGTGCTCAAAGTCACTGGCTGCAGTGACCAACAGACGTCGGTGGTCTCCTGGCAGCTCCCAGGCAGGCTCACGTGGGATGTGCCGGGGGAGGAGAGACTGAGATTGTGCTTCCAGGCTCACCTCCCCTCAAGCCGACAAATCATCTGGCCTCAAAGGCTCTCTCTGACTTCTTTTGTCCCCCTCTGACTTCTAAATTCCTCCTTCCCCCAAATTAGGGATTTCAATAGGAAACCTCTCTCTGCTCCTACTGACTGCCCGACCTCCTGACTCTGCGGATGCTAATCCCCTGAGGGCCAAGACTGGAAACGGCAGGATGAGAGTCCCAAGGCCGGTGGCCCAATGGTCAAGCGCTTGTCTGCCAACTGAAAGGCTGGAGTTCTGAAACCACCCAGTGGCAGCTCTGCAGGAGAACAGGCCCCCTTAAAAAGTCAAGCCTAAAAGAAAGAAAATCAATCACATAGACAGACAACAGTCTGCCAGGCCAGGGCTAGTCTGATACAGGGAGTCATATTTGTAAACTGGAACCAATTCAAAGACACACACTGCCCCCACCCCTGCCCCGCCCACGCACCACGACAACAGAGAGTGACTTGGAAGAAACCATCAGAGAGGGAAGACAGAGCAGGGAGATGCCTCAAAGCAGCTAGAGAAGAGTGAGAGGCCGTGGGAAGGATGGTGAACACGGGCCCCAGTTGGTACTTCTGGGGAGATGATCATGCGGGAGCCAGACCATGCTGCCATCGGGGTAGAAGTCAGGAAGCCACGGCTTCCGTGACGTCTGTGTAAGCCTCATCTGCTCGGGATTTCTGGTGCAAGGTTTGCCCCATTCGTCCTGAGACTGTCCCTGCTTTCCCTCGATGTATCAAGGGCTCTGGGCCTGAGTCTGGGCCAGCCCGGCCCCCAGTGGAATCCCACTGCCCTGAAAGGTCACGGGGGCCAGGTAGGCAAGTCCTGGCGCTCTGGACCTCTGCTCCCCATTCAGAGGCGAGGCACCAGCCGTGGAAATGCACAAGGCTCTAGACCACTGATGGCCCAACTCATCTTCCAGGAAACCAGTGAGCAAGAGCCGAGAGGCTGCATGCATGAAACAGACGCTCCAGAAGGAGCCTGCCTCCCTGGACTCAGGATGCTGCTGTCAAAGCGGGGTAGAGAGACACATACCCCTCTGCAGCCCATGTGGAAAACAGGTATGTGAGGGAAGAAGGTGGTGGGGGGGGCGGTCGGTATCTAATCCTCAAGAAGATTCTAGTCAAAGAATCTTCACAGATGCCACAGGGCAGCTGCTGTAGGTACCAGTGTGGGCTTTTCTCTCTTTGTATCCCGGTCAAAGCCTGGACCCCGGGACAGGAGTGGAGCCCTGTGACATTTCAGGCCATCACCAGGGGACGGGAGTATGTCAGTCTGTCATATTCATGCTGGATTTGGCTCACCTTCCAGCTACACTGCTCTATTCAGAGATACAGACCGCCTTTGTTCTCCCGTGACTGAAACTAAGAGAACTCTCAAACACGGCTCCACCAACAACGCCAGTGTGGCTTCAGGGACTTGAAATCTTTAGAGGCCTTTGAAAAAAAAAAAAAACCAGCAACCGGGGGCTCAGTCTGACTTTACTGCTTGTGAACCTCAGAGTCATGGGGGTGCTGCTTTCTTTTTGCTGGAGAGAGCACTCTGCCCACGGGAGAAGCGGTCACAGCCCTCTCACAGAGCTGGGACGTCAATGAGGACCAGTGCCACCCAGCACCGGGAGCAGCACTCCGACGAGAGAGCGACGTTGGCGAGTCACCGGGCACAGGATCTGTCCTGGAGAGACATCCGTCTCTGCGCTGTTGGGGGGGAGTGGCTCTGCGGATCCCCAAGTTTGATGGGATCCGCGCCGGGGAGTATTTGACTAACCTGTCATTTTGCTGTGCCCCCCCCTCCCCATCAGACACACAGACACCCACACACACACACATGTGTGCAGATACACACACGTGTGCACAGGAACTGAGCTGGAACATGAAGTCCTTTCCGCCGACCCGTTCTCAGCTCCTTGACTCCTGTGTCCCGGTAGGAACATGCTGCAGTTCATTACATCCGGTGGCCTGGGAGTCGGACAAGGAGGCAGTATCGTAAGGGGGTCACCCCAGGGCATTCCCATGGGCAAGTTTATGCCTATTCTACAAAACGTGGCAGGCCTTAAAAGAGGACAAGCTGCTGGAGCTCAGGGTGGGAAAACAGTACAATGCTGCCTTTGGGCCAGCAGGTGTCAGCCTCGCAGCCCATGATACTGTCATGTCAACCAAGATGCTATTGAGGGGGAGAAGACCCTACCACTGCGGGGTGGTTGAGAATGAGTCTATACACTCGGGCACAGTGATGTTTCAGAGATGCGATACGGGGGGTGGGGGGTGGAATCCCAGCACACAGACACGCTCTCAAGTGGAAAGTACGCAGGGGCTTGGCCCCGCCCCACACGGCATTGCCAGAGATTAAATTTAAAGATCACCTACAAGACTAGAGGAAACGATTCTGGGCTGTGGGCCGGGGTTGGAGAACGCCCGCGTTCAGTCAAGCACAAAGACCGCAGAGGCACCATCTCGTGAGGAGACAGAAATCCAGGTCGGAGCTGCGACATGCAGCCGAGAGGACCATGCATAAAGTTTGAGGGGCTTTGCGCAGGGAAGGGGGAGAAAGGCAAGGAGTCCCCAAGACAGCAGGTTTGTGGGGGGCACAACCCCCAAGAGATTCTGAGACCTACTTTGTGGGTCAGGCCCAGCCTGGAAGAGAAAAGGAAGGAAGAGTCAGAAAAGAATCATAACAATGTGCAACATAGGCTGGAAATCTCAGTGTCCCTTCACACAGAGCATAGGTATCACATCAGGAAACCCTATGCTGATGCATGCAAATGTGTATCCAGGGTCTCAGGGTACCACAAATCTCTCACTGCGGGCTGATGGGGGTCTCAGGGTAACGTATCGCTCCCTGTGGCCTGCACACAAACGTCCTGTAAGTCGCCGAGTCGTGGCTCCCACCGGCACATATCTCTCCCAGTTCCAAGTGGAACCAACTTCCCAAGGCAGCATCCCAAAATCCCAGAAGGGAGACAGGCAAAACAGAAGACAACACCGGATGATTTGAAACACGCTGTGTAAATTGTGAAGCAGAAGTCGGGAAGGTGGGGGAGGAGACCATATGAACTGCATTCTAGAGAGAGTCTAGTTCTACCCAGACTGTGTGTGTGTGTGTGTGTGTGTGTGTGTGTGTGTAGGGGGGGGGGGGGGGAGAGAATCCTTCCCAGCATGCTCCCCTGTGAGCTGATATGCTGGCGCAGAGAAAAAGGCTAAAGAGGAGGGAAAGGTGGGTTCCGCCGTGTCCGTCTGAGCAGGGGCCCTGTCTCCCCTCACTCCAGGGGGAGAGGGGATGCTAGAGCTGGTTTGTTCTAGGTGGTGGTGGTCCGGTGACACGCTCAGTGGTGGACTGGCACACTGAAGGCCTCTTATGAAGAGGGTCAGCTGGATGCCCTGGGGCCTCTGACAGCTCCATCACCCTGAACCTACTGCCTGCGTTGTCCAAGGTTCTTACCCCTACTAACCGTTGGCCCTGGGAAAGCTGAGGGTTTTACAGCATGTCCTCTCGAACTTCAACAGTGACACACTGCAGTGGTGACCCAGGCACCCAGCTGAGCTCCACCCCCACCCCCCAAATGCTAACAAACTCTCCTCAACAACCTCAAAGAAGCTTCTCTGGTTTAAAACAAAGAAAGAACCCCAAACCCACCCATCTAGCACGGGTAAGCTGATCTGACACAGTCCGGGGCCTCTTGAATGACCTTGACTGAGGAGAGCCAAGGTCAGAAGAAAGATTCTCCCCCCCTTAACTGGGAGTGTTCACATCTAAAACTTTTCTTCACAAACCGTGTTTCCAATTGCAGAAAAGATACACACAGCCAAACCTTCTCCAACTCTATACCTTCCACACGTTTCATTCTGTGTCACTGATACAGGATGTCCTTTATCAAACTGATCCACCACCATGAACATCCGCTCATGCTCCCTAAGCAAAAACTCTTCCTTCTTCCCCCACGATAACCCCCGATCACCTTTCCTTTGGTTTGCTTGCTTTTATAGCTTTCTTGAGTTATAATATTCAGATATCATACACTTCCGTCGTTAAATTGCTTTTTGAAAGAGTTGTGTCCACAACATCACAATCAGCCAGAAGAAAGAAGGAGGGACCTTCCACTCCTGTCATGATTGACTCTCTGAGAGACGCACAGAGGCAGTGCTAGCCTGTCCTATTGGTCGGTGTGGGTGGGCGTCCACTCCACAGCAGGGAGTCATTGACAGTGATCAATACAAGTGGCGGGACGCACCAGGACATATGCTCCAGCTTGGACAGTGTGTCCACATTTCTTCAGGCAAAAAATATTCACTGAGGGCCAGTAACTCCCAAGCAAAGGCAACTTATGGGCAGATTAAAAATCAAGGAGTATTAGGGAAGATGGTTGAGGGAGAGGATCACAATAGTTGATGGGCTCCAGAATGTGTCCTTCTGTCTTTACCACCACCATCCCTGTCCAAGTTAGATGCACTGGATAAATGCAAAACAAATAACCCCCCTGCTTTTAGCAATTCCCTGAGCTCCACACTCCCTCTTCTACCAACTCTCCAGTCGGTGACCACCATAAACATTTCAAATAAACATGCTGAATTCTTTCCTGATGTGTGGCCCATACGATGCCCACCGACATTTCCCACCTCTAAAATCTAGTGGGAAGGAAGTGTCCCAATCCTAGTGCATGCTGCCATCTGCTGGGGGCCTGTGGAACTGCGTGAATTGGAAGGAACAGACCCCATCTTACCAACTGCCAGGGCCAGAGCTCCCCTGGGGACCTATGTGTCCAACTCATAGTTTCAAATTCCTGTGACGTCAAGAAAACAATTTTTGTCCGTTTCATGGAAAATGCTTTTCACTACTGAAAACACACGGTTCAACCAAAATGTGCTCAGCGGAAAGGATCGATCTTGAGAAGGATGACTCGAGGGGTTGCTGTCAGGTCAGCAGTCTGAACCCCCAGTCTCTCTGTGAGAGGAGGCGGAAGCTTCCTGCTCCTGCAAAATGCCGCAGCTTCCGTAGCTCAGGGGACACGTCTACTCCGTCCTGCAGTGGTTATGGGGTAGAACTGACTTGAGGGTGCTGGGTGGGTGATTTGACCATAAACACCTGGCTTGACTCTGGGCTGGCCCTGGTCCCCTGATCTCCAGGATCCCCCAGGCACCAATCCCCCTGCTGCCAGCTCTCCCCTGCCTCGGCCTCCTCTGACCCCTGAATGTCTGTGATCCTTCAGCACCACTGGGGTTTTGCTCACCTGTTTCTTCCTCCCTGCAAACAGATGCACTCCCCTCTACCCCACTCCAAAGCACCCCCAAGCCTCAGATTGTAGTCAGGTAACACATGCACTGCCCCCAGGACTAGGTCAGACCCACGTTAAGCTTCCACAGGGCCTCTGCCATCTCCTGCAGGGCACCCACCAGTGCGCACTGGTGCAGCTATACGGTCGTTCAGTTGACCCGTCTCTTGCTCCGTCCGCTGGGTGCTCCCAGAGGGCAGACTCTGTGCCGTGACACTGTATCAGCACCTCCCACGACAGCGGCGCAGCCTGGAGAGTCACACACACTCATATTGCAGAGCACGGAGGCTTTCGGCTCCTGGAATCTGTTGCCTTACTGGCCCAAACCCGGTAATTCTGTGGAGCAAACCAACTGGCCTTCCCAAACAGGCCGCACCTTCCCCATGGTGCCCTGCCACCCCCGCTCCCACCTCGGGCAGCAGGAAGTCAAGCACGCTGCTTGCACTCATTCTGCAACTCCCAAGTCTCCCATGTGAGATGCCTCTCCAGATATTAAAAGACAAACAGCACCAAGGTCAAGATACATTTGGGTAGCAACCCCGCAGGGAGGGCTTGTGGTGGCAGGTTACTAAGAAACGCTGTAAACAGAGGAGGAAAACACCAGTGTGGCCAAAGGGAGCCCTTGATGGCACACACCTCTCTCTCTCTCTCTCTCTCTCTCTCTCACACACACACACACACACACACACACACACACCCCTGCACATACACAGTCATTCTCAGGAGGGGGCACCAAGGACCTTGGTCGCCAGGTAATGGCATCCCTCACACGACAGCCCACAGCAAGAACGAGGGTCAGTCCTTGGAGGAGTCCCTGTCCCCCGTCCCTCCCCTCATCCCCGGTGTGTGGCCCACAGGAGAACTAGGCCTGACATGTGCGGGCCACTCCCCTTCCCATCTGCCCAGCAAATCAGCCATCCCCCTCCCATCTGCCCAGCAAATCAGCCATCAGCCAACTGCCACTGTTTGGGGTGTTTTCACGGCCCACAGCTAGAAAGACACCCTCGTCGTTCAGTCTTTAAAAGATGCTTCGGTGAGAATGCGAGCCTCTTCTGAGAAGGGAGTGAGAGAGAACGCAGGCGGGAAGAAATGCCACGAGGGACCGGGCTCCACGCTCGAGGCAAGACCGTTTTCTATGGAGGAGCCAGCCCAGGAGGAGAGAGAAGACACACACACACACACACACACACACACACACACGCAGTGTGAAGGGTTAGCTAGGGACAACAGTGTGGAGCGTGAGAAAGAAAGGAAACCTAGGGAGGGGGAAGGGGCAGACAGACAGAGTTCTTAAGGCAGTGGTCAAGAGAACTGCACTGAGAAACCAGCACCCTAAAGGAGCAGCAAGTCCGAGGGGCCGGCAGGCTCCTGAGGAAAGCCGATTTGGGGGCAGCTGCTTTGACCCCCAGAGGTGGCGCCTGTTCTAGGTGCAGCAGGGAGAGGCGGTCGGTGGAGCGGCGGGCAGGGCAGGAGGTGTGCTTCCCTTGGTCTGTGCCTCGTGGTTCCTGCGTGACCCTGGTGCTGTGATGGCAGCCCTGCATCGGGCAAGTCTGTCTGTGCCACGCTTTCCACAGGTATGCTGCTCTGGTCCTAGCCAGCCCGTCACATCCTTGCTCGTTCTATCAACATTACGGCTGTCGGTGCACCTTGTCTGTGCCCTAAGCACACTTGGCTTGCCTTTTGGGGTGATACTCATTCCCTTGCGGTAGCCCAGACCCCCCAGGTCTGCCTACCGGGGCGTGGCAGGCTGGCCACCATGAGGCCTTCTGCAAAGCAAGACTCAGAAGGCCAGGACTGGCCAGAGGGCTGAGAGGGGAGACTCAAGTGCTGCCACCTGAGCTGACTTGAGCTTTAAGTGGATCTGAGAGGGTGGGGACCACTGCTCTGCATGCACCCGCGATTGGGGCTAACACTGTCTGCCCATTCCTTGTCCCAAAGGCCTTCCCTTGGTTGCTCTCCGCTGGGACTGACCGAGATGAACCCTCTCCTGCCTCACGTCTAAGGAGCGCCCTGGCGTGGTGGGTGACCTGCTGGGCAGGTCAGGCTTCTCCTGAGACAGTCACTTGCTCTCCTGCCATCCAGGGTACTTTTTGGATTTTTCGCCCGCACTATCATTCAAAGGCACCCCCTTTCTCATGGCTCTCCGTGATCTGCTGTCCAGCTTCCCCACATAGAGGAGGGCGCTGGAAAGACCAAGGCTGGGGTCCGGCACACCTCAGTCTCCCAGTCAGCGCGGTCCAGCTCTGCAGAAGGGTGCCAGGCGGTGCGTGATGACAGCATGGAGCAGAGTCATCAAGGATGTGATGGAAGGCCCAGGGAAAGGCATCAAGGGCCCTTCTCCGTCCTCGGTTCCAGGGTGGACAATGACCAGGCAGTGGGAGGCAGCACAGAACCGTCTCAGGGCGACCCTTCCAGAGGGGAGGGAGGCAGCCCCGCACCTGCGCTGAGCAAACCCGCCTCCCCACCTCATCACAGTACCGCTCTTCCATCAGACACTGCCGTTCAGCCTGGTCTGTTGCAAATGGAAGTAAACCTGCAAATGGAAGTAAACCTAGAGTCTCAAGTGTTGTACTACTACTCTCTGGCCTGCCTCATTGGCTCAGCTTTTCACTCAGTGCGTGGGGACAGCAGAACCGCTCAAGGCCCACCCAGTCTTATCCGCACTCCCTGAGGTCTGGGAAGCCTGCAAAAAGCCCCAAGAACTGCCGGATCGGGTGGTGGTGACGGCGGTGGGAACCTTACGGAAGCTCGCGTCCTGACTCAATAGCAATGGCTGAAACTCCGCGGTTGGTCTGTGGCAGACGATTTGAGTAGCCTTTCTTTATTACCCCTCCTCCTTCCGTTCCCTGGACAAACGCTACCAGGAGAGAGGGGAGCCACTGTGTTGAGAGCTAAACGCTTTACTCTCGGATGGAAAACCAGGGGCTGTCTTCCACGCTGTAGGGGAGTCACGCACCCCGGCTTGGTGTGTGGGGCCAAGCACACGCGTCTGAGGTGAACGGATGCCAGGCCAACCTTGGCCAGAAGGTAGAAGCGCACCTACCTCGACATCTACCCTATGTGTGGAGGAGCCCTGGTGGTGAGGGGGGTTATGCGCTGGGCTGTGAAGGGCAAAGCCAGCACTTTGAATCCACCGTCCACTTCTCAGGAGGAAGCTGAAGCACGCTGCTTCTGTAAAGAGGGGCAGGCTGAGAAACCCACCTGGGACAGTTCTACTCGGCCTCCCCCGCGGTTCTCCACTTCCTCACGCCTCAACTTTCTCAAGTTCCTACAGCTCCTCGTCTGGGGGTGACCCCCAACCCTAACTCTTCTCGTTGCTACTTCATCACTGTCATTTTGCTACTGTTAGGATCCGGGCAGTCCCTGGTCGTTCGACTCCCCACGGGGTCGCGACCCACAGGTTGAGAAGGGCTGTCCTAGAGGGTCACAGAGGGCAGTGAGTTCGATCTTGATGTTTATGTACTTGTGTTGGGGGGTGGGGGTGGTTCCAGCGGTGGAATTCTAGGCCCTATGACTGAGTCCAGGGTTCACATCCCAGCAAGTGCAGTTCCCAGCCGTCTGGGGTCCCTATGACTCAGGGGCAGACTTACAACAACACATGCATGGCATCTCTGGGGGGGGGGGGTGCTCCTGGCTTAGTGCTTGACTTACCTGCAGTGGTGCCTCAGAAGAAAGTCTGGGTGCTCTGCCTTCCCCCAAACCAGCTAGTGGGCTCCAGACAGAGCACAGTTTGGGATGACCATGCGTCGAAGCTGACTTTATAGCCTCCTGTTTCTGGTTACAGTTATTGTTCCATCTGACTACTTTGACATAGGGCCAATATTGTCTATTTATGCACAGAAACACAGACCCCTGTCACTTGCAGAGAGAAAGAGAGAGAAGAGAGAGAGAGAGAGAGAGAGAGAGAGAGAGAGAAGAGAGAAGAGAGAGAGAGAGAGAGAGAGAGAGAGAGAGAGAGAGAGAACCGTCTCTACTGACCCCCATTGGCAGGGACAGAGGTCAGGCATGGCGGCTGCATCTGCAGTGTCTCTGCTTCATCTGCAGGGTTCAAAAGCCCCCAGCTCAGGACAGTACAAACCAGAGGGTACCCCCTCCACAAGCTTCCCAGTCCAGGCAAGCTTCAGTCCTGACTTGCCGGGAGATTTTATGTTGCCATTGGCGCTACTCTTTCCTACAAAGCCAACATCCAAGCTCTTGACCTCGCAAGGGCAATGCTGACCAGTGAGCAGGCACCGTGGTCACTCGGGAGAAGGGACATTTGGATTGGGCTGCTGAGTGACTAGCGGGGGAATTAAGTGTGGGGACTCTGGTGCCACTGCTGGAAATGCACAGTGCTCTTCTGCAGAATCTCCACAGACCAGGCCAGCACCTGTCCCGGCATACTCATGAGAACCCAAGGAAGTCTCCAACGACCAGAAAGATGAGAGAGACACAGTGCCTGCTCCTCTGCACGTGGACAGGCACGGCCTCTGTGCCCTTCCTCCCCATACCGCCACCCTTCCCTCCTTGTGAAAGGGGCCCAGGCAGCACCATGCCTAAGCAGCTGGCTGCTCCCTCAAGGCCAGTGGTTCAAACCCACTCGAGGACTCTGGGAAGGGAGACCTGGCACTCTGCTTCTGTAAAGGTTGCTGTGGGTGTTGCCAGGCAATGCCAGTACTTCCCTTTGAGCAGACTGTGCCCAGGCTATCAGAAAGACTAACCTCTGGGGCAGGGGGTGGGGAGTGGGGTTCTTAATGTCTTAAAACAAGTATCCATCAGCGTGAGGCATCTGCCAGGTCCACGTGGAAGCAGCACACCAGGCTTTGCGATCTAAAGGTGGAGAATAATAGAAGCTAAGGCAGAAGGAGGGAATGGCATTTAGAGCTTAAGTTCTGAGCACTCCGTTGGCAGGCCAGGATGGTTAACAGTGAAAAATGGGAGCATGGTGGATTTAAATTGTGGCAGCGGTGGGGGGCGGGGGGCAGAAAACTAGAGAGGTGAACCCATTCACTAGGCTTCTCTCAGCAAGTCCCCCACCCCTTGTCCTGCCAGAGGACCTGCCCCCCAGAAAACCTGCTGGGCAAGAGATGCAGATGGTAAAGAGATGTGAAGAAAAAGTGCCCAGCCAGCCAGGAACCAGGATCACAAGGTCATTAAAGCCCTGGTTTGTCACTGGAGCCTTCTCTGAAGAGAGACCGCCTGCCCACCTCTGTCCCTCAAGGTGAGGAGAGGCTGAGGAGACACCTCTGGTCTTAGGATCATGCACAACCCCTCCCCCCACCACCCCCAAACTGGCACTACAGTGACAAGAACAGGAAACCTAGGGGCGTGTCATGAGGGATTGGCTCCAGCCCAGGTGGGACATGCTCTTAGGGAGACCCCAGATGTCCAGCATCACAGACCCTTCACTGGGTCCCTGGATGGGAACATTCACACCACGGCAGTGTCATGGGACCAATCAAAGAAGTCAGTAATCAACAGAGGAGGATCCGCCATGCCAGGGACAGAGGAGAGGCAGTCAGTGAGAGAGGGAGTGGGTTTTTGGTTTTTGTTTTTTCTCAGAGAGAGGAAAGCCTCTGTTTTTCTGGAGCAGAGACCCAGGAGACAGGACAGGGAGCGGAAAGTGGCAGGGCGGTCTCATGAGAACAGGAAGTTCACTTGCCCCGTAGGTACAGGCTCCTTGGGGCCAAACAGATTCTTGGCTGAGCAGGTACGCGTGGGAGGTCTGATTTATTTTCCAACCCTTCCCGTTTCTCCCAGAACGGCTTCATCATCACAGAATAGTTCAAGGTCAGACCTTCAAGGATGATGTTAAAGTCTTACAAAACAAGTCACTGGGGGTGGTGCTGGGGGTACAGGGGAGCCAAGGGACAACAGGGAGGTTGCGAGGTGGGAGGAAAAGAAGGGATGACCAATCCTCTGCCCTCCTGTCGCACTCACTTGCACTTGCAGTGGTGTGCTCTTAGTCTCAGAGCACAAGCTAGACATGTGTCTCAGAGAGTAGCAACAGCTACGCTTAACACATTAAAGGCCGGATTTTTTTTACCAACTTACCCAAAGGTTTCAGCTATTAGTTAGCTTTTTGTTTTTGTTTTTGTTTTTTGCATTAAACCATAAACCTGAGTAAACTGGGGATTCATCCCTAAGAGAGTGCATTCCAGCCACAACATAGGGGGTCAGCTCTGCAGGGCGGAAGTTCCCTGAGTGCAACTTTGTATCCACAGGGGCTTTGGGCAACATTGTATCTACAGGGGAGCTGGGAGAGCTACATTGGCTGACTCTAACCCACCATGGCCCTGGGTGGCTTAGGGGCCTGGACTCCCTAGAACTGTCCTCCACTGATTGGCCAGATCATCCGGGCAGCTTTGGACCCCTTCCCCAAGCAGTCTGGCATTGAGCCCCTGGCTGTCCTCCCTCTCTGCTCGGGCCAGGCTGGTATAAAAAGCCACCTTGCCACCAGGGAGGTGTGACCCTCGGGGCAGTGCTGGCTGCAGTGGGTTTCCACGGCTGGCCATCCTCACAGCAAGGGGCCCTAGTGGCGCTACTGGGTAAGGATTGGGCTGTTCATCGGTTCAAATCCACCAACGGGTGGGGCTGTCTGCTCCTGGAAAGATGGCCAGCCTTGGAAAGGGGGCAGGTCTACTCTGCCCTGCCGGGCCGCTATGAGAGATGGCAAGGGACTCATCAGTGGTGGCGCTGGTTTGGTGGTGAGCATCTTTATGGGAGCAAGTGCTTGGTTGCCATCATCTTTGTCCTTGTGGGTCACTTTAGCCCCTTCCTCTTCCCATTACCAACTGAGAACCTAACCGTTGGGCCTCCAGGGCTGCCCAGTGAGGCCGGCTTCATAGCTCCACAAGCAAGGCAGAGGTCTCCTGTGAGCAATGCTAGCAGACCCAGCGGCAGCCACAACCCAGAGAGGGCGGTGCCAACACCAGTGCTCAGGAAAGCCATACAGTTTTAAGAGGGCTGGCGGGATCCCAAGGCTCAAAACACAACCTCCCTGTCCACCCCCCACCCCCCCAACACCTCGGACGGTGGCCAATTGGGAAAATGGTTCTGGACAAGGCTTTGATCCTGATTAGAACACCGAGGCTGCTGGGAAGTGCTGTTATCGGTTTGCAGGGAAGGTTGTTATCTAACCAAACACGGTGTACTGATAAAGGACCTCAGGTGGTTTCCACATCCAGTTCACCTGCCCGGGTCACGGCGGGGTTCCCAAACTCTACAGGGCGTGGCACCCACTGGGTGCTCCATCTGCCGGGGTGTCTTGCAGGCCAGGCTGAGGATAAAATGAGGGTGCTATCAGGAACCAGAGGGGCTGCCCAGCCAGGTGGGCAAGGTGTCACTCAAAAGGGCCCTTGTTGTAAGCCCACTAATGACAAGCTACACTTTAAAAGGGCCTCCAGTGCTCAATACCGGTCTGTCTATCTGACTCACACGGAAGCAGCTTGTCCCTGCTGGCTTCTCTAGGCTGCTCTTTTTACAGAAGCAAATCGCCAAGCCTCTTCTCCACTGGCTGCGTTTGAACCCACAATCCTTCCGTTACAGACCCAGCACTTAACCCCTGCACCACCACCAATTTCCCTACACACATACACACTCCCCACCCACCCACCACCTGCCATCGAGTCCGGTCTGTGGCAAGCCCAGGTGTGTGGCCCCCACCTCGGCCATCTCTATGTGGGGGTGAACTGGTGCCCCCAGCTGGTGCGCCCAGGAAGGCTGTGGGCTGCCAGTGCCTGGCGGGACGCACCGGGGTGCGTCTGCTCCTCGGAGCTGGTTCAGGGCAGGCCTTGGTGGGGCAGCATCTAGAGGGCCTTGTTTGCGTCCCTCGGTAACGTGCCCTGTGTGGGAACATCCGACTCTCAAGAGAGTAAACGTTTACTCTATGACTTAGATGCTTCCGGTGCGATTGTGCACTGGTGATAAAGAATGTATAGCCACTGCTTAGCAGGCCGGGCTCAGGGCCCTGCCCTGGCCAGCGGTACCCTGGAGCACCCAGCAGCGCGGGTTGCTCGTGGGCTAAGCACAACGTCAGCTGTTCGAACCCACAAGCTGCTGGATGGGAGGGAGATGAAGCTGCCTACTCCTGTCAGGACGCCCACAGAGGCAGCACTGCCCTGGTCCTCGGGGCCCCTGCGAATTAGAGTCAGTTCATGGACAGCAAGTTTGCTTGGTTGGTTTGTTTTAGCTCAGGTACACAGCCAAGTGCCTTGCAAGCCCCAGTAGGGAAGCTTTTGTTTTTAAAACCACACATACGCCCATTAACCGGTGCCTACAAGTTATAGACTGTCAGATCAGACTGTTAAAAACACATTGCACCTTGAAAGCAAGGTCTAGGGCTTCCTTGAACACAGACACCGAGGGTGTGAGAGGAGCTGTGATTCGGCTGTCATGACCAGCAACTGAGGGAAGCATGGCATGCCTTCCTGACAGCCTCACTGTTCTCAGACACTTTGCAGTAAACAAACACGTCAGAGGTAACTTCGAAGGACTTATGCTGGTAAGTGTGACAGCTGGATATGAGACTCCCTGCCGGGAGCCCCAGGGAAAAGAGCTTGCAGAGTTGGGGGGCAGTGGTCTCCAGCCTCGGGCAGAAGGCGCGCCTGAGCTCATCCAAGGCCCTCTGCAGGTGTGCAGTGGAGAGGAGGGGACTGGAGGCAGCCGACAGAGCAGAAGGCCAAGGAGAGAAGAGCTGAGAAGCAGCGGAAACCACGACTCTGATCAACATTGATCACCAGCTTCGCAGAAATCGGAGTGACACGCTGTGGTAAACCCTTCATGGGGAAGACCTTCCTCCTAAAGGAGCACCTGGAGGAGACCGGGGGTTACACGCTGCGCTGTTCACTGTGACAGCAGCAGTTCTAAACCACTGGCCGCTCCCAGGGAGAAAGATGAGGCTTTCTGCATCCCTAGAGTTGAGTCTGGACAAAAGGAGCTGCAGCAGTCAGGGTGGGTGTGGGAGGAGCTGGAGTGGGCATGGGAGGGACTAGAGTGTGGGAGGGGCTAGAATGGATGTGGGAGGGGCCAGAGTGGGCGTGGG
>PVJH01031222.1:0-23967 GCA_004026705.1 Nesogale talazaci
AAAAAAAGAGTGAAGGGATGGAGTCTAGACTGTCAATTAGGTCACAGCCTGATGCCTCCTTGTGGGAATGGTATTTTCATGAAGGTTCTGGAAACTTCCTTTCTTCCTCCCTGAAGGCAGGATTCACTCTTTCTGCTTCACTTCCTGTGACAAGCCACATGGAGCCAGGTTGATGGCAGCCAGAACCCTGGAGATGTGTCCATCACCACTGGGTTCACAGGACTTTCCACCTACCGGCCTGTGATTTTCCTGCATTCTGTATCATTCTATGTGCTCCGTGAGTTTAAAGGGGAATTTATGGACTAGTATCAGACATATGCCCTAATGTTGTACTTATGGACTTGATATGGACCAGACTGGGATGTTTTCTCAATATACAATTACTCTTTGATATAAAGCCCTCTCATACAGGCATATGACTGTCCCATATGGATTTGTTTCTCTAGTCAACCTGGTCTAACACACGTGACATGAGGTGTTGACGCCAGATGGATGAAAGTAGAGAACACCATAAAGAGGTTTATGTGTGTTTCATGAACTATGCAAAGGCATTAGACTGTATAGATCATAATAAATTATGGATAACATTGAGAAAAATGGAAATTCTAGACTTTGTTGTGCTCATGTATAACCTGTATATGAACCAAGAGGTGATTGTTGTAAAAGCAAAAGGGAATACTGCATGGTTTAAAGTCAGGAAAAGTATGGCTTCTCAGCCTTTTGGCTTTGATCAAGTGTAAATTCAAGAAAAGTGTGCGTCAGGTTTGCATCATTGTACCATATTTATTCAATCTGTATGCTGAGCAGATAATCAGAAACACTGGCTTATATGAAGAAGAATGCAGCCTGATGTTTGGAGAAAGGCAAGAGGCAATCTGCAGATGCTCCAACCTTGCTCCCTGAAAGTAAGGAGGATTTGAAGTTAAGAGTGCAGCACAGTGTAAACAAAACAAAAACCCTCACAATTGAACCAATAGGTAGTATCATAACACACTAAGAACAGGTTGAAGTTGTCAAGGATTTAATCTCGCTAGGTTCCACGATAAATGCCCATGGAAGCAATAGTCAAGAAATCAAAAGATGCATTGCAAAGGGCACATCTTAGACACAGGATGCCACTTAGAGGAGTAAGATGTGCTGATCCAAGTTATGGTATTTCATTTGCCTCATAAGCACATGGAAGTTGAACAACGAATAAGGAAGACCCAAGAAAAATGAATGCATTTGAAGTATGGTGCTGGTGAAGAATATTAAGCGGAACAAAGAAATCTCCCTTAAAAGGAGTACAACCAGAATGAATGCTCCTTAGAAGAGAGAAGGGCAAGATTTGGTCTCACATATTTCGGATATGCTTTCTGGAGCAATAGGCCTCTGGAAAATGACGTCGTGTCTGGGAAAATAGAGGCACTGTGAAAAAGAACACTCCTGATGAGCTGGATTGACTCGGTGACTGGAACAATGGTCTCAAACGTAACATACATGAGGATAGTGCAGGACCAGGCAGTGTGTTGTTTTGCACTGAATCAGCTTGGAATCATAACAACTTCTGTAAAACAAAATGAATTCAATGGAACCTGACGGCAACAGCCATCTCCACCCCCCCCCCAACCACACACACACCTTGTGTGAACTAACAGATTGAAATCACCTCCATAATGTGAGGTCGGCTGTAAGCAGCCAATCAGCTTTAAGACAATTAAGGTGAGATGAAATACCCTTACTCAGTTCATTGCTCTGATTCAATGAATTAAAAGGAAATTCCTAAGGGATGTAGCCTGCTCTCACTATAAGTGGATGCTGTGGAAAAGC
Organism: Nesogale talazaci; assembly: GCA_004026705.1. Classification (NCBI taxonomy): domain Eukaryota; kingdom Metazoa; phylum Chordata; class Mammalia; order Afrosoricida; family Tenrecidae; genus Nesogale; species Nesogale talazaci. Next base: position 1,810 of record PVJH01031222.1, read on the forward strand.
TGCTTGAGTTTTGCTGAGTCTGGATACTGCATCTGACTCATCTGCCTCCGATTCTCTGGACTTGGAGTCCACAGCTGGCCATATCACTAATCCTGGGAGTCCGTATCCTGACGTCTCACCTTGGGTTCACTCACCTCTGTATAAGCACAAGTCTGTCGTCTTTCTGCCATTCTTGAGTTCATCAACCCCTACAACAACTTTCAGCCTGTTTCTATAAATGTGTGTTAGCTATTGTCTTTATGTAAATTTCTTCTTTTACATACATATACACTAGTTTTGATTCTCCAGAGAATCTAGCCTAAGAAAAGTGCATACTTACAACATACTTATATTCAGAGAGAAGAGGAGCATTCCAGGTGGTTATAGCATTACCTATCTTAGTGACATGTGTCCAGCAAACCCATTCCTGGATAATTTGTCACCAGGCACTGAAGAGGAGCATTCCAGGTGGTTATAGCATTACCTATCTTAGCGACATATGTCCAGCAAACCCATTCCTGGATAATTTGTCACCAGACACTAGAAAAATGGAGGTTTCATGGTGATTCACAGGAGTGGAAGAGGTGAGAGATGGTTTCCGAACATGGAACACTGCTCCAGAAAATTAAGACGACTATGTGGACAACATAAAAGCTGGTCACATTTGGTAAAGGAAAGAGTGAAAGAAATTGTAGGAATGAAATCATATATCCAATAACTCCTTGCATTCTTTTAGATGACCCCACTCATGGAATATGACACAAAAAGAGCAAGCTTCAAGAATAATCTATGTTGCAACACAAAGATTCTAGGCTTTTGAAGAGGAAGAGCTGAATGCCAAATGACTGTTTATGTCTTATAGTTACAGGAGTAACTGAGTTCTCTGAGTTTCTATGTCAAATTATAAAACGAGAGATGATATTAATATACCATTCTGCCAAGGAAGGTAATAAAGACCTACTCAGAAGATGTAGGTGAAATCACTTTGATAATTACACTTCAGTTCAATCTTGGAGTTGAAGGAGGAGGAGTGAGTGAGGACAATGACCTTGGCGAAGGGGAGGCACTTCCTATGGCTAAGAACCGGTGGCTCAGCCTGGGTCCAGAGAAAAGTACAAGAATTTACTTTTCTCCAGTCCCACATTAGTATGGTGGCCAATGTCACTCAGAGTGAGGCATTTCTCCCTCCTTCACTTTTCAATAGCTATCACTCTTTTATTACTTTTCAGTCTTTTCTTGCTCTTCTTTATGTAATCATGAAATTTATCTTGAAACTAGTTCATTCCATTATCTTATTGTCCTTTTCCCTCTCTTCTAGAAACCTTTCACAGTGGACAGAGATGGCTGTAATGAGGCTTTGTTGCAAATTACAGAAAGCCCAACTCAATTTAAGTACAGGTAACATAGGAGCTTGACTGATTTATATTTCTAAGTGGTCCAGAGATAGACCATCAGGCCAAACTTGGGACTTGATTTCTTTCTAATTTTCCATTACGCCTTCCATTCCTTGTCACTGAGTCCATTCAGATTTGCAGCAGCCCTGTATGGTAGAGCTACCCTGTGGTTTCAGAGACTGCAATTCTTTACAGGATTAGAAAGCTGCATTTTTCTCCTGATGCTCTCCATAGGCTTGCTTTATCTTAATGTCGTGATGCTGATATGCTTGCTAATTACTTCTGTATTCATATCCATTTGGAAAAAGAATAACTATTTTCCTATTGAAAGTCCCAGCATTCACATTGCTTGGATGACCTTAGCACATTTACTAATCTGGAAGAAATCCTTGTGGCCTGGGAAAGGAATATATTGAACAGCGTAACCTACGTCACACAACTCCATTCTTGGAGCTGGACAGAGGGCCAGATTTTCCAGAGCTTTATAGATCTCAAAATAGAGTCTGGAATTAATAAGGGAGATAGGGGGATTTGGGTTCTAAGGAGGCCACCATCCAAGAATCAGCATAAAAGCTAGAAGGAAACAGTCTCCTAATCGGAAAAGCTATAGTGGCCAGATGCTTAAAGACTTTTTTATTTGAAAACCAGAGCACATGCTGTTTCAACCAAATTAGATGTGTCTAATGTGCCACAAATTGACTTCCATCAATAGGTATGAAGAGAAGTCATTAACCTTTGAATTTTGTGATTTTTTAAATAAAGCATTGAATTTTATACTTTAATGCACTCATGAGGAAAGCTTTTGCAGTTGCTGTTGTTTTACATTTAACCATTTTCACCATGCTCTAAATTGAAGCACAGAATGTGTTTCTTTATCCTTCTTGTGTAAAATCGAATAAGCAACAGCACCCTGCAGGAAGTCAGTCTAGCCACAGCAAATCTGTACTCGTTTTTCTGAGAGGGGATGGGAAGAATGAATATGTGCCCTGTGGCATCAATTTCCTGTTTAATGTTCTCCAAGAGGCATTTGGAAAATGCCCAGCCACACAGATGTACGTAAATACCATACATAACTTATTTGTGTGAGTGGAACCGGGAGTTGGTAGATTTACAACAAGCCTGGTTCATCCTTAGCCCCCTGTAGTCGGCGAGTTGCACCACCTTTAATTTAATGTTTTAGAAGATGGATCATTTTAGATTTTGGCTTTGGAAGGGTGACCAGTGTAGGAAAGGCATGCCGTTTAGCTTTGGGGCCCAAGTTCTTATAATTTAAAGCTACTTGCCACTGAACATGTGCATGCTCCTGCTAGAGATTATTTACAGATTGCCCATGTGAAGTCTCTAGTGCCAGGATAGTTTTCCAACACAAACAAATAAAGATCGATAGTCATCTGTAAGATTTTCAGGCACAAATTGTTTTCAGCCTGCAGACAAATGCGTGCATGCACTCAGTGTGTACATCTCAGAGGGTGTGGACAGATATTTCCTCAGTCCTGCAGAGTTCTTACCCTCCCTCCACAATCACTCTGGAATAGCTTATCTAAAAGGCCATGATGTGCATAAACAACTAAATGCCTAATTTTATCTCTGTGGGTAACTTTTTTTTTAAATCATTTTATTGGGGGCTCATACAACTCATCACAATCCATCCATCCATCCATCCATCCATCCATCCATCCATCCATCCATCCCCGTGTCAAGTACATTTGTATATTTGTTGCCATCATCATTCTCAAAACATTTGCTTTCTCCTTGAGCTCTTGGCATTAGCTTTTCATTTTTCCCTCCCTCCCCACTCCCTCCTCCTTCATGAGCCCTTGATAATTTATAAATTATTATTTTGTCACATCTTACACTGTCCAACATCTCCTTTCACCCATTTTTCTGTTGTCTGTCCTGAGGGAGGGGGTTATATTTAGATCCTTGTAATCCATTCCCCCTTTTGACCCCACTTTCCCTCCACCCTCCCAGGATCACCACTCTCACCGCTGGTTAGTGGGTAACCTTTGAAGTCACTCTAGAACTTAAGAACTGGACACCCCGGATTGCATAGAATTGGTCCTATATCTTACTCTTTTGAGCCACTTTCTTAACATAACACAATATGAAAAATAAAATTGGGAATTAACTCTAAGGCAATGGGCTTTGGTTTGGGGTGTAAAGGTAGACCTTTATGTATATAAAATCATTGAAAATTCTCACAACGAAGCAACCAACCAATTACTATGGAGTTGATTCCGACTCATAAAAGCCATGTGTGTCATTTAACTGTGAGTCACAGAATTTTAACTGACCAGTTTTTTGGTAATAGTAGCCAGATCTTTCTTCTGCGGGACCTCTGGGGAGACTAGCAGCTAAGTGTGGGAGCAGTTTGGTTGCAGCAGCCAGGAGATCCTCACAAGACCCCAGTGTTAGTTTCATTATCTCTTCCCCTCATCTTATGGGCTGAGGACACTGGACCTCAAAGAAGATAAATGGATCAAGCCAAGATGATGCTAATAGCAGTGTCTATCTGACTCCAAAGTCTATGTCTTTCATCTAAGATTTTATTAGACTAAAATAATTAATCTAAGATTCAGAAAATTCTTTGAGTTTAAAGTTACATGCAAATATTTAAGTATGCATACATATGCAGTCTTTTGGGGAGAGGCTACAATGTCCTATTTTCAGAGACTAGTATAGTTCTAAAAGAATCTCCTCTGACCATTGACCAAAGATGTGAATGGCCTTGCTATCAGACAGAGTGTATTGGAAAGTGGACTGATGCAGATGTAGTGAGGCTAAAATTGAACACCTCATTTGTTCTTCCTTTAGAGTCATTGTAAATTTGTTCACATCCATTATTTTCTTTCTTTTAGATTGAGATTTTTCTGTTTCATTTTGTTATTGTTGTAGAATTGCTGGTGTGTATGTGTGTATGTCTTTTGGTATATGAAATCCAGGATAGATGTGGTAGTTACTTAATCTATTGTCAATTCAAGTCTTATGCGTGAAGGGGTAGAGTCTACCTGTCAAACAAGTTACAGTTTGATGACCTCATTTGGAGCACCAAGGAGATAAAGAGCTCTCTGGAGGCAGGACACAGACTCACTCCCTGGTGAGAAGCCTCATCAAGCTATCCTGATGCATCCAGAGCCCTGGGAGCTTGAGGAATCACCTGGAGACCTCTGCCAGCACTGAGAAGCTCACATCACCACTGGATCCATAAGACCACCCACTGGTTTGTGATCTTCCTGCATTTGGCATCATTGCATGTGTTTTCTGAGTCTGAAGAGAACTTTATAGATTGCTATTGGACATATGGGCTAAAATCGGACATATGGACTTGATCTGACCTGGGCTACACTGTTTTCTTAGTGTACAATTACTCTTTATATGAAACTCTTTCTTATACACATGAGTGTTGTGTTAGTCTGGGTAGACTAGAGAAACAAATTCATAAACACACATATGGATATAAGGAAAAGGTTTATATACAAGAGGAATGGAACATTGAGAAAGCATTCCAACCCAGTCCAGTCCAAAGGCATAAGTTCAACATTAGCCCATATGTCTGATGCCAGTCTATAAAGTCTCCTTCCAACTCATGAAGCACGTGCAGTAGAATCATCCTGGTGCTGGCAAGGATCCTCATTTCTAAGGCTCAGTGTCCATCAGCGGTATCCTTTGGTGGTATTAGCATCTCAGCGCTGGCAGGGGTCTCTCTGTGGCTTCTCCGGCCCCAGAGGTCTGGCTCCATCAGGGTAAGGCCATGTGGCTTGTCCTCCAGCTCTTCCAGGTTATAGGACTCAGGATCTATCAGCATGCCACAATCTTATCTTGTCGGTAGACTGACTCCAAGAGACTGAGTCAAGTCTCTCTTCTCCTATTGGGAAATACCGACAGACTTCCCAGAATTCTCATGATAAAGCCATGCCCACACAGAGGTCTCATTGGCTAGCTCCGGACTGACAGGCTAGGCTCCACTCCTACACTCCCAATCATGAAATTGATACACCAGTACATGACTGCCACAAGTGTCTATGAAGTTGTTTCTCTAGTCTACCCAGACTAATACAGTAGGTAAATCTATAGAGACTATAACTAGATTAATAGTTTCTTAGGGTTATGGCAAGGGAGGTTGTGGGAAATAGGAGCTAATGATAATGAGCAAAAACCTAAATAAAATGTTCTGAAATGGATTGTGGTGGTGAGCATACAACTCTTTTCAATAGGTTTTAACCACTGAACTGTATGATATGTGAATTATATGGCAACAAAGCAAACTAAATCTTAAAAGGAACCGTTGCTTTTACTGCATACTTTTGGTTTGCTGCCACTTGCCCCATTATATGTCCTTTGGTTAAATAGATTTGAAATTCCAGTACAACTGGTCTTTGTGGGGTGGGGGGATGGAGGGGGGAGCCAGTCCCCCATAACTGATCACAGGTTCGGTAGGTGCAATTGTACGGTTATGATATACAAAGATTATAATAAAGTCATAGAGAAATAGGAGAGATGGAAGAGAGAGAGAGTAAAATAAAGAAGTCAGGCACATTTCATGATAGCATGCTCACCTACTAGACAGCCATGATCTCAACAGCCAGGTCCACACACAGCTTGGACAGAGCAGGCAGGAGAGAGAGCTTTATTGTTAACCAAGGCTTATATATCTTTGGGTGCTTGCATGCCCCCTAGTTACTATAGACATACATCAGAGGAAGGGGTTGCCCATGAGGCAATACAAGCAATAGGAGGGAGATATGCAATGGGCATAAGCATAACAGGAAGGGGATGAGTTAGTGGTATACACATAATTGGAAGGAAAGGGACTAGTGGCATATGTGTGACAAGAAGGGCGGACCCTAGATTCATGATGTCGGCCTAACCTTGGTCACCCTTGAGTGGGATTGACCTCCCTGGGTTTTCCTTCAAAGTAACAATCTGCTATCCCTATCAGCAGGGAGTAGGCCCTTCATAGGTGGGACAGACTAGACAATGAGATTGTTCTAGACCACTGATAACCCTTAGGGAGAATAACCTCTGACCTACTTTTGTTGACCTCCAAGTGTATAGCCACTTACCAAGGGTAGCAAGCAGCTAGGTTTCGCATCTATTTGCGGGAGACAACTTGAGAGAGATCTTTTTTCCCCCCATGGTTTTGGATACATAAATGCATGCTTCTTTGACTCGGGGACTTTTTTTCTTCCTAAACACTGCACATTAGTGCAAAGGATTGGCAACCACTCCATCACAGGCCATCCCCAAAACAGCAAGAGCTGCCAATACCAGGCCATGTTGGCAACTTTAAGCCTTCTGGCAGTGAATTGAAAAAGCTAAAAAGAAACCGGTAGAATTAATTTAAATAATACATTTCAGTTGAAGATTATTATCATTTAGTCTTAATTTTTAAAATTTATTTTTATTTTCAAAAAATTTATCATTTAATTTTAAAACTCTTGGGCTGAGCCTCGATGGCATAGTGGTTGTGTGTGGAACTGTGGCCCACAGGGTTGGTGGTTCAAATCCAACAACAGCTCTCCAGGAGCAAGACTGGCCTTCCTACTCCCACCAGGGGGCAGTGATGCCCCCCCCCACACACACACACAAAAGCAAAAAACAGATCAGAACAAAACAAAAAATCTGACCAGTTTGACTCAGTCAATAGATGAATGCTTCGTGAGATACCGGATATCACATTTTGTTTTTCACACGAAATCTTGCAAACGCCGTGTGCATTTGACACTCAGGACAAGCAGGGTGAGTTTCCCAGGCTCACTGGTCACTTGTGGTTCTTGGCTGGGGGGAGGGGCGCGAGGGGCGGGCTAAGGCATAAAATTCAAATGGACTCCCCTCTCAAGTGGTTGAAAGAAGAGCCCTATCCGCAGGAAGAAGGGGTGGAGAGGAAGAGCATGATAGGCGCAGGTTTCAATAATCCTGGTCTTTATTGCTTTACACCAACGTTAGGTTATTGCGCAAACTGCAGCTTTGTAGGCGATTATTAAGACAGGCTCTAGAAAAGAGGGTCCAACTTCAGCATTTCCACAGAGGGCTCTCCTAGTCCCTCAGTGCCCCGTTCCTGGCAACTGACGTTTAGAAGGGCTGCTGGATGACTTAAAGCTACGCCCAGCAATTATAATAATTTGGTTCTTTTAACCACACCTAGAGCACAGGATCTGGGAGCTGTATTGTGCTGAGCGTGGGCTGTCTGTGGCCCCTTGGGGGAGAGAGACAGCCGAGGCCTGTTCCTACATTTTACAGATGAGAGAGAACCTGAGGTCATCTTTGTGAGCCGGGAAAGAACCCTCTCCCTGGACTCCCTGCACCTGGACTGAGGTCCTCCCTGCAGGCACCCTTCCTGCTGTGCTCAGGCCTGCCTCTCTTGAGGCCCGCACTTCAGCATGTGAGGTACATGCTCTGTTTCGAGACAAGGTAGGTTCGTTATAATTTAGAAATTCGAAAGCTAACTACAATTTAGATGTGAAATCGCTTTCTGCTACATTAGGTGGTTGCCCTACATGGTAAGTATAATATTGTCCTTCTCTGTGAGATAAATGCCGTTCAGGCAGATGACCCTTCAGCATGGTTCTGTGTAGGGGCTCAGGTGGTTTGCTGTGGGTGCCTTATCTAGAATCAGGGGAGTCTCTACGGTGTGGCAGGCGTGACAACTCCCCTGGGGTGGAGGGTGGGTGGGCTGCACATCAATGAGCAGTTCCATTCACCAGCTGTGAGAGATGATTCAATTTAAGGGGAATTGTCAGAGGCTCGCTTTTCCCTGGCGATTCTTCTGTCCCTGGTGGTGGAATGGGTCACGTGGTGGGCTGCTAACGTCAAGGTCAGTCGTTCAAAACCTCCAGCTGCTCCTTCCCTTAAAGAGTGACAGTCTCCAGAACCCAAAGGGGCAATTAGGGACATGATAACTCAGAATTGACTTCATGGGAGTGAGTCTGCTGCTGGTAAATTCTTAAGAATTGAGAAGTTATTGGAATCCATATGACGTGACACAATGTTATCCCTGGCCTTCAATGATAAACATTTGTCTTGGGCTTCATGGTAGATGTGTTTTTCACTTTAAAGAAAAAAGATTCCATATGAAGACTCTTCACACTTGAGGAAAACACAGATGCTATTTATTTCAAAATTCTCAATTTTCATAACCCCATTTGATTTTGATAGCTTATGAAACATTGTTGAGTTCCAATTGACATGGTGCCAGGGATGAGACTTAAATCCACCACCATAAGCATTTGCTGGGTTGGACTCCACGTAGATGAACCAACTCTCTACTCCTCCACCACCATTTTCACCATCACCACAGGCTTGACGGGGGACTCTGTTGTCAGGGAGCCAGCCCCTGACAAATCATCCCTGGTCTGGTAGGCGCAATTGTACAGCGCTAATAAGTAAAGATTATAGTAAAGTCACAGAAAATCAGAGAGGTGGGAGAGAGATTGAAATAATGGAGTCAGACACATTTCATGGTAGCACGTTCACCTCGGTTCCTCTTGGTGGTACAGGGCAGGAACGAGAGAGATTTATTGCTAATCAAGACTTATATATCTTTGGGGGAAAGCCCCCTAATTACAGGTAAAGGCATACATCATAGGAAAGGGTTGTGCTACAGGTAATATAGTAATGGGAGGGGGGTGCTCTAGGGGCACATACACGATAGGAAGAGGGGAGATTGACAGACATGTGACAAGATGGGCGGATCCTAGATTCATGACCACCGCTTAGCCTTGATTGCCCTCCAACCGGAGACTGTATTAGCCTAAGCTTTCAGGGCACATAATCCATTGTCCTTAATAGCAGGGAGTGAGCCCTGCCATTTGTGGGAGAAACCAGCACGCCTGCTTGCTAGGAATGGCTGGAGTCTTCAGGGAGAGCGCTTGAGAATCATTTACCATTAGTTGTAAGCAGTGTCCTAGGCCTAACATACACATTTCGGGGAATTGAGCTGGCAAACAGTCTTTTTGTATCCCACACTCCATCCCTGTCAGGGACTGTACATTTGAAATTTGATTCTGTAGGTAGGTTCCATTAGCACTGTGAGGGAGACAGGCAACTGTCGTCCCTAAACCAGTTTCTTTGATGTGTGTGTGTGTGTGTGGGGGGGGGGTGGTAGATGAACTTGGTTACTACAGATTAGTAAGTGAACACACTGAAGTCCATGCTTCCCTTGCTAATTGAGCAATCTACATCTGCTCTCATCCCTGCCTGCATTTTCTTCCGTATCATCACGAGCATGACTACGATCCTTTGCTGTCATTACCTCCAGCCTCACCACCACCAGCATGATGCCTTTTCTCTTAGTGACCTTCACCTGGTGGTTACGGAAATGACCCAGGGAACCAGTGTTCTGTGGGAATTTCCTCTGCACTCGGGCGGTACCCTCCCAGAAGTTCACAGGGTCACGAAGTCAAATAAATTAGAAACGGCAGCATTTGAAAAGCAATCCACAGTCCAAACAATTCCTGGTCCCTGCACAAGGAGGCAAAGTTATTTGCTGAAGCAGACATCCATTAGCCTAACAGAAGGATCCGAGAAAGCAATTAAGTAGGAGGGCCCAAAATACAAGTCAGAGATGACTGTTGCTAAAAACCCACGGGGAGGGATGAGCTGGGAATTCTTGGGACTTAATTCATAATAAAAAGCGTCAGCGTGTGGAGGAGTGGATGGGCACGGGGATGATTCATGTTCCCTGCACAGAGTACAATCTCAAAATAGTGAAGCGGAGTCTACAGAGCATCATGAAAAAGCCCCAGGACCGCAGCCACTCGTGGATGGGTTCTGTGCTGGGTAATGTCCCCAGTGGTTTGGGGTACTGAGTATGGCCTGCTCGTTTTGGGAAGAGGGTCCTTCATCATGCCTGATGTGGGACAACTTCCTCAGTTCTTTGAGGCTCCGTGTCTTCACCTGCAAAATGGGGGTAATTCAGTAGAAAGTTGAAAATGACACAGGCTCTGAACTCATCTCAGTAGTGACAAGACGCATGCAGATCGTGTTCACTAAGGGACTCCTTCCTTCTCTTTAGTAATCTCTTCTGCTTCCCTAGGAATTAGAGATTATCATTCTATTAGCAAACGCAAAAATGAAGACTTGGTGACATTAAGATTACACAAGTGATAGAAGGTTTCTTCCACTATGCTCCCCACTGATGGGTTCAAATAGATTTCTTTAATCTATAAGCTTAATTTGCAGTACTTTCAACATCAATGAATAATGACATTTTTCAAACCCAAAGTATAAAAAAAAATCTTACAAATCTGGGTCAACTGGATCATTTCAAAGGAAATGCGGTTTTATTTTTCAAATACTTGCAAAGACCAGAACAAAGACTAATATATATGGGCAGTTCAGGTCTAGATTTAATAAATAGATAAAATAATTAGCATAACTACAAAAGTTGGTCTTGCCTATACTTTATAGAGTGTTTTAGAAATGAAAAGAAACCTCAAGTGTTAGAAAACAAATCTTGCTTTTTGGTAAATAAATGCTTCCCTTGCATAATAATTTACGCTGTTAATTTACTTACTAAGCCATTTTTTCCATGGACAGTCTAAAAGTACACCACAGCAGTCCCTGCACAGATGATTAAGAAATGCTCAAATTAGAAAGATTTAAAGCTCACAAATTGAAAAGGTCTCATTGTAAATGTTAAAATTTTTTAATCAGCTTAATTTGTCTTTTAATTCTTCATAATATAATCCTCTGGATAAATATGAATTTCTAAAATGTGTTTCAAATGTTACAGTTATCCAAACTTCCTCAGAAAAGAGTTACTCTAGTATTTACTATAAACAGGGTAATGTCAGCTTGGCCTTTGCATCTGTATACAGCTTTTGAGACAGGCCATAGTTTCTCAGATGAAATACTTAGGTCCCTCCCTGAATGGAAAAGTCGGGCAGAAGGTGACCAGAGCTTTAACAGCAAACACTAGGGCTAAATCTGCTCTCCATTCCAGATTTGTGGAACCATAGGTACTCCATGTAGGGACCAAAACTGGGCCTGGAATCATTGGTCTATGGTTGTTAATCTATGGGCAATATTTTAGTTTAATGGGTTTCCCTTAAAAGTATATGAGTTATCACCATGAATGAGGGGGAGTGAGGAGTGGAAACTCAAAGCCCATCTGTAGGCAACTGGACATCTCCTTATAGAAGGGTCACGGGGAGGAGACGAGTCAGGGGGCAGTATTAGCAATGATGAAACATACGACTTTCCTCTACTTCTTTAATACTTCCTCCCCCACCACTCCACACCACTATCATGATTCTGATTCTACCTTATAAATCTGGTACAGATCAGAGCTGGAAACACAGGGGATCCAGGACAGGTAAAGCCCTCAGGATCAATAATGAGAGTGCCGATAGAAGGAGGATAAAGGGAATGTGGAATAGAAAGGGGGAACTGATCACAAGAATCTACATATAACCTCCTCCCTGGGGGACAGATAACAAAAAAGTGGGTGAAGATGTCAGACAGGGTAAGACATGACAAAATGATAATTTATAAATTATTGAGGGTTCGTGAGGGAGAGTGGGTGGGGAGGGAGGGGGAAAATGATGAGCTGATACCCAGGACTCAAGTAGAAAGAAACAGTCTTGAGAATGATGTTGGTGAGAAGCGTACACATGTGCTCGACACAATGGATGGATGAATGGATGGACGGATGGATGGTTGGATGGATGGATTGTATTAAGAGTTGTACGAGCCCCCAGTAAAATGATTCTAAAAATAAATAGAAAATAAAATAAATGGCTGGGGGAGGGGGGGAAGGCAAATGAGTTACTACAAAAACCAATAACAGGATTTATCTAACATGGTGGTCCTGAGCCAGGCCAAGTAGTTTGGTTTGTGTGGGAACACAGCACAGATCGGCACAGTGTTAAAGGAGAGTCTCCACTAGTTTAAGCTGTTGGGCACGTGACCATTATTTAGGACAAACAGCAATATTTTTCTGTCTTCCACAATAAATCCTATTCTTGATATGTCTGCATGCCTGCAATGAATAATGACAATTTGCATACAGCAAAGGAGAGCGGAGGATGGCATTTTCTGGCTGTCTCAGCAGCATGGGTACAGTGGTTACACACTGGACTGTGAGCTCCGTGGTTGGCACTCCCAGCAGCTCCTCAGGAGAAAGACCGAGCGTTCGCTTCCTGCCAACGGTTGCCGTCTCAGCAATGCAAAGGGGGGCCACGATGAGACAGCCCTGTCTTGATGGCAGCGAGTGAGAGCGATCAAACTATGGATGGTCGATGGCTGTCCTTCTCACACAAAGGCTCTGCTAGTATTTTAATTCCATTTGATAGGATAGCTGTCTTTACATAAGCAAACCAAACATTCACATTTTTAATTATGTGGCATCTGGTTTTTATTGCTTATTTGGGCACTTAACCAAATACAATGTTCAACAAACATCTTTTAAACACCCGCCGTATGTCCCACCCTATAGTGTATATAAACAAAGGAAAACTACCAGTCCCTGCCCTGCAAGAACTTTAAGTTTGAGTCCAGAGAGAAAACTGTTTCTCTAAAATCACGCATATGCGGGGCTGGAAGGGAGATTATACAGCCTTGGGGCTGGATTTTCAAACTCCAACAGGAAGTTAGAGTCAATAAGACAGGACTGCTGGATGCCCTGTCACCTCAGAATCCATGTCCTATAAAAAGGACAATTCTTTTCCCACTTAAGGATTTATTGTCATGTGCAAATGCAGGTCTATTGGTGCCTGATATTTTTATCTTTTCAGAGAGGCTAGAATTCTAAAATTTCCAGACTATCCCAATGTTTAAACTTTATCAACTAATTTAGTTTTATCAAGTTGATGGTCTGTCTAAAATCAGGTTTCTCTTCTTTTTTCTTTTTAATTTTTTTTTTGGCATTACTGCCCTCTGGTGGGAGTGGGAGCCCAGCCTTGCTCCTGGAGAGCTGCTGCGAGACTTGAACTGCCAACCCTGCGGACCACAGTCCCACACTCAACCACTATGCCACTGGGCTCAGCCCTAAAGTCAGGTTTCTGACTCCCAGGAAAAAGTTTTGAGAATTCAAAAAAAAGAAAAAAAAATGTTTTGAGAATTCAACTACATCCTCTCTCAAAAAGCAAACACTCAGTAGTACTCCAAAAAAGAAAAATAGTAGCTACAAAGTAACATATGTAAAAAAGAAACAAGACAAGAATGTATAATGAAAGCTTTGGGGGTAAATTCAGTGGGAAGATGTAATGGACTATGCAACTCAGGAAAAATTCAAGGCAGCTTTGGCAAAGAAAACAGAAGAAAATGGGTGACCAAGAATTCACAAATGGATATATAACAGAAAAGGTGGCTTGACTAAATCGAGAAGTAAAAATCATGGTGCCATAATTCACTCAACAGATATTTCTTAAGCTCTGTGTGCCCACTACTATCCAAGGCCTAGCGAACATAGGGGTGAACCAAAAAGCCAGCATTCTGTTTATTATAGATCATTTAGTCCAAGCACAGACAGATACTAAACAAGTGGAAAAATATGAAGCACGCTGAAGGAAATAAAACTCACAAATGTGTACAGCATTAGGCTGCATGGTCAGGGAACACCTCTCTGAGAAGAAAGCAATTTGACTGAGACCCAAATGATAAAAAGAAACCAGTTATGCACTGATTTGGCTGAAGGCAGAAGGAAGAACTTGGCAAAGGAGTTTGGAAGGAACAGAAAGGGAAAAAAAAATCGGTGGTCATAAAAGTTTGTTCTGGTGAGGATGGTAAGAGATGAGGCCAGAGAAACAGGCAAGCATCTTTTCTGGCTTGGTAAGTGTGTTAGTCTGGGTAGAGTGAGAGAAACTAATTCATAGATACATATGTGTGTAAGAGAGACCTATCTATCCAAGAGTAATTATACATTAAGAAAACATCCCAGCCCAGTCCTGATCAAACCACAAGTCTGATATTAGCCCATAGGTCTAATATCAATCTATAAATTCCTCTTCAGACTCACACACAACATGCAATGACACCGAATGCAGGAAGAGTACAAGCCAGTGGATGGAAAGTCTTGTGGACACAGTGGCGGTAGAAGCATCTCAGTGCTGGCGTGGGACTCCACATGACTCCTCCAGCTCCAGGGCCCTAGCATAGCTCCATGTCAGCAGGAATATTATGCAGAGAGTCTCTGTCTATTTGTCCTCCAAAGAGCTATTTATCTCTGCGGTGCTTCCAAATGAGGTCATCAAGCTGCAACCTGATTAGCAAGCTAGACTCCATCCTTTCGCAAGTTGACAGGAGATTATGAACCTACCGCAGTAAGACATCTGGAACAAAATGAAGTTGGTTTTTTTTTTTTTGGCATCACTGCCCTCTGGTGGTCGTGGGAGCTACCCAGCAGTGCTCCTGAGAGCCGCCGCTGGATTTGAACCGCCAAGCCTGTGGGCTGCAGTCCCGCACTCAACCACTTACACCATCGGGGCTCAGCAGTGTTGTTGTTTTTTTTTTTAATAGGGAAGTGGTATAATTTGATAATAGAGAGTCCCCAGCAAGGAAATGGAGTTGGTTAATGTAGTCTATTTCCAGAAGGCAGAGAAATGGTGATGAGAAGGGATGGTCAGTGTGTACAACAGTCCTCTAGGTCAGTGGTTCTCAACTGTGGATCAAGATCCCGTTGGGGATCAAATGACTCTTTAAAAGGGGTCACCCGATTCATAACAGTAGCAAACTTACAGTTATGAAGTAACAACATCATTAATTTTATGGTTGGAGGGGTGTGTGTGACCACAGCATGAGGTACTGTATTAAAAGGTCATAGCATTAGGAAGGTTGAGAACCACTGTTCTAGCTCTTTAAAGCTCCCCCCACCCCTGCCCCGCCAACTATCATGACTCCAGTTCTAGCTTACAAATCCAGTTAGACCAGAGCATGTACCATGGTATAGATAACACAGAATCCAGGACAGATAAACCACTTAGGACCAATAATGAGAGTAGCAATGGGTGTAGGGGGAAGGTGGAGGAGAAGGGACTGACCTCAAAGAACAACATACAACCCCCCCCCCAGGGGTATAAGCAACAGAAATGTGGGTGAAGGGAGATAGAAAATGATGTAAAATATGAAAATAAAACAATTAATAATTTATCAAGGGTTCCTGAAGGTGGGAGGAGGGCAAAGGAGTGTTCAAGCGTTCAAGTAGAAGGAAAATGTTTTGGAACTGGTGATGGCAAAATATGTACAAATGTTTCTGATACAATTGATGTATGGATTATAATAAGAACTGTAAAAGCCCCCAATAAAATGATTTATTAACAACAACGGCAACAACAAAGATTAGAAGAGGTACACACACAAATACAATAAAACATAGACATACCTTGGAGTTATCATCTAGTTCCAGTTTTCCAAACAGTAAAGCAAATGTTTCACTGGAAAAAAAATGGTGATGAGAGTCTATTCTGGCTGGTGGAGTGGGATCTGAGCTCTGAATGAAGATTGCTGTAAGATTCTAGGTGTAAGGGGGATTTGGACTCAGACAGAAGTGATGAAAATGAATTGGAGGGAGTAACTATCATGACGATGAATTCAAAGAAATGAATTGATACAAGTTTACATTGAGTTTTAAGTTTAAGGATAGGAGGTTACTTTGAAATAGCCTTGGTCACCAGAATGAGATAGTTCACATGAGACAGCTAGGAAATATAAGTTGAAACACAAGAGTAGAGAATTTGAGGGCTGAAAAGGAACCATATTTGGAACTTCCTTTTCTCTCCATGGAAATAAGGCTGACAGAGAAGTCGAATTCCCTGAAGTAACATAAAGTAAGATAAGAATCCAAGGCCATTGAGTTGGTCAGGGCCCACAGCAACTCCATGGATAGGAGTAGAATGTTGCTCAGTGGGTTTTTGGTGGCTGATTTGGAAGTAGCCTTTTAGTTAACAGTCGAGCTCATTAACTTTGCACCACTTAGGGAATACAAACAAAACTTTTAAAAATTAAAAATTAAGAACCTTCACTGCGAGTGAGTTGATTCTGACTCATAGAGACTCTTACGAGAATCCACAAGTCCCATGACTAAATTCTGAGTCCTGCTGACCCTGGTGCTCTGACTTGTGCACATTGATCTCTGATGCAGTCAAAAATCGGGGCTTCATTTGCAGATTTTTCTTTTCCCCTGTGGGTCTTGCTGAGCTCAAGGGTTGCCAGTATCCATTAAAAACACCACACAACATGACACTAGTCACCTTCATGCGCTCAGTGTGGGAGAACAGTCAGTAGCGAGACAACACATGCTTGTTTTTTTTTTTTTTGGGGGGGGGCATCATTGTCCTCAGTTGGTGGGAGCAGGAGGCCCAGCCTTTGCTCCTGTGGAGCTGGAATTGAACCTCCATCCCAGTGGGCCGCAGTCCCGCACACAACCACTATGCTATCAGGTCTCAGTCTGATACATGCTTGTTTTACAGGGATACACACAACTCTGGAGCTGAGAGCAATGGCAAGAGGAAAAAAGAACCCTCTCCCCCCAAAGCTACATATAAGTAGACACTCTGCAGTTTCAACTACCTGTTATAGACGGGTTAACTGTATACAGTACATTACATATTTGTCTGATTTTGCTTTTCAAATCAATCTGTCCCTTAAAGAGAAAGAGGTACAAAGCTTGCTTGTAATTCATGAACTAGCATAAGCGCAGATGGATGGCTTCTTCATAATCTTTGCTTGCTCTTTTTTTTTTTTCGCTTGCTATTTAAAATTTTTAAAAAATACTTGCTAAGGTATAAGTCACATAAAATAAATTACCAATTTTATTGAGACTTGTCTTTTGACCTAGCATATAACCTCCCTGTAAAATGATATAGGTTCATTGGAGAAGAATATATGAAGGAGTACCAAAAAACAAAAACCAAAAAAACTGGAATTTTTTTTCAAAACTATGTGTCTAATTTTTTTAAACTAATCAGCCTTATAACTGGCAATAAATTTGTCAGATCAGTGATTCCATTCTTGGAAACATTTTTCAAACTCATTTGTTTGGATGACAGATAACACCTCCCTCATTTTTTCCTTCACCTCTTGTATGTCATGAAATTGTTGTCCTTTTATATCCAGGTGTAGTTTAGTAAAGTTGTCTATAGATGTCCGTTAGGTCTATTTGGTTTATCATGTTTTTCAGATCCTCTATTTCCGTATTAATCTTCCGCCTGGACATTCTATTAAATATTGTAACTGGTGCGTTGAAGTCACTGTGGAGGTCTCTATTTCTTCGTTCAGTTCTTCCAGTGTTTGTATGATACACTTGGGGGTTCTAAATTATAATTTCTCTTTCTTATTGATAAATTGATCCTTTTAATAATTTATAATGTCCCAGTTCATATAATAGTTTTTCACTTGAAGTCTATCTTGTCTGATTTCAATAATGCCATTCTGACCATCTTTGACTTTCAACTTATTTTCATTTATTTTTAATTTAAAATAAGTCTCTTTTAGACAACATATAATTGGGACGTGATTTCTCATCCATTCTGCTCATCTGAGTTTTTTAATGGGAGAGTTCAGTCACATTTAAAGTAATTATCACTAAAGAAGGAATTAAACCTGCCATTTGGTTTTCTATGTGACGTACACCCCCTTTGTTACTTTATTCTTTCTTTGTTTTTCAACAATTTAGTTATAATGTATCTCAGTTTGGCTGTCCTAAGGCTTATCCTACTTAGAATTTGTTGCACTTCATGTATGTGTAAATTTATATCTTTAGTCAGATTTGGAAAGTTTTGGCCATTGCTTCCTTAGATATTATGTTTTCCTCATTTATCTTCTCCTTCTGGGACTCCCATGATGCAAACATTGCCCTGTTTAATGTCCTCTTATGCTCTGTGGATTTTTCTCTCCTTTGATCTTTCTTCTCTTTCGACTGAATCATTCCAACACTCTATTTTCAAGTCCACTAATTCTTTCTTCTGACAGCTTACATCTGTTATTGAACTCCTATCATGATTTTTCTTTTCATTTCAGTATTTGTTCTTCTTAGCTCTGGAAAGTTTGGTTTGGTTTTTAATTTCTCTGTGTTAATATTCTCATTCTGTTCATGTATTCCTTTCTTGGTTTCCTTTAGTCCTTTGTCCATTTTTCCCTTTATCTCTATGAACAGAATTGAAATTCCACTTTAAAATCTGTGTGCAGTGTCTGTTCTTCCTGAAGAGTCATCTCCATTGGCTTGTTCTTTTTCTTGGAACGTCTACCCTTCTCTCTGTGTATAACCTTCGGTCTTCGTTGTTGTTGTTGCTGAAAATAGGACACTCAAGCCATATGTGAGCCCTAGAACTAAAACGCCAAAGAGTCCCTGGGTTTCCAAACAGGTGGCACTAGACGACGAGCCCAAAGACATGTGGTTGGAACCCCCTCCCAGAAGCGCTTCTGGAGAAACAATTGGCAATCTGCTTCCGAAATGCTACAGACAGCTTTCCTGGCAAAGGGCAATACCAACAAAACGAGGACCCAGGTTCTCTGCTTTCCTTAGCACTTGCTGCTTGCTTTCCTCCCTTCTTTCATTTCCTCTGTTCTCCTATTATTCTCTTTTATTATTGAAGATTGTATATAGTTCATTAGTTTGGTGCTTTTCCCCCAAAACATTTTTGTAGTAGCAAAATGGGGGGTGGGGGAGGGTTTAAACAAAACAGAGCAAAACAAACCCTCTCACAGGCTTCGCAGGTTGGCAATGAACTGGGGCTGTCCTTAAGTCGGTTTCCCCCAGGAAAGAGTTTAGCACCTGATGGTGGGTTTTTCTGGGCATGCACCTTGTTGTGGGGATGTATGTGGCTCTGGGACTTAAACATGCAAAATTAGGCCAGTCGGATGATCCAATTTGCCAAGGGAATGATCTCGTAGGGGGGTTACTGAGCAATTGCACTGCTCTCGTTCCCTCCCACGCTATCAGAGGCATCTGTGTTCACTTTGCTTGCCCGAGGCCTTGGCCACAGCTACGGGACCCTAGTGACCTACGTGAGAGCGGAAACAGAGACAAAGCACTTGGCTTTTGCCTTTTGAGTAGTGGCTCAAATGACTGGGTAGACCAAGAGCATGCTTTATGGTCTCAGTACTCTCTGCTCTCTGCTCAAATCAAGACCAAGCTCCCAAGCTGGAAATTCTGATGTTGCTCCTAGCCCGCTATTGCAGGGAGGGTGGGATGACGTTTACTTCAGCATCCAGAAAAAAATTCTCAAGATTTCCAAACTCTTTTACTAATATTTCCACCATAGCCATGACTTTAGCTGTTCACCAGGATTCAGTCAAGGTGAACAATGCCATTTTTCTGCTTGATTCTTGTGGTTGCTGTTGTCCTTGTTTATTTGTTTTGCTTTACTCTTTCCTGTGGGAGGTGTGGAGTTTAGTGTACCCTACTCCACTATCTTAATGGCAATCTCCAATCTTCACTTATTATTGAAAATAGCTTAATATTTACAAGTTAGGGTTAATTTTTTTCTTGGAATCTCCAGCTTCCCAAAAATTTTAGAAAACTGTTAGTCTGAACTTAAAAGTTCTGAGTTTGAAAACAAAGCAAATAAAAAATGACAAAATTTCAGGGAGTTTTTTTTTGGGGGGGGGTATCACTGCCTCTGGTGGTCATGGGTGCTACCCAGTGTTGCTCCTGAGAGCCACCGCTGGATTTGAACAGCCAAGCCCGCAGGCCGCAGTCCTGCACTCAACCACTTACACCACCAGAGTCCAGCCCCCATCAGGGAGATTTTTAGACCAGTTTTTAGTCTTACCATATCAAAGTATGAATTTTGCTCTCATAACATAAAATAACACTTGATGATATTATAAACAGCAAAGACTAGTTTAATGTGGTATAGAACTGAGAAATTTTTCAAGAATAAATGACTGCATTGTAGAAAGATCCTTGGTTACTGCTGCTTCCTAGGAATAAAAATAAGAATGATATAAAGAATTTGAAACCACCAATCACTCTGTGTTAGTCTGGGTGGAGTTGAAAAACAAATTCATAGACATGCATATGGATATAAGGGAAAGGTTTATATACAAGAGGAATGGAACATTCAGAAAACATCCCAACCCAGTACAGTACAAGGTCATAAGTTCAATATTAGCCTATATGTCTGATATCAGTCTATAAAGTCTCCTTCCAATTCACAAAGTCACAGACTAGTGGGTGCAGAGTCTTGGGTATCCAGCTAGGATAGAGGCATCCTGGCACTGGCAGGGGTCTCCCTAAGGCTCCTCATTTCTAGGACTCAACGTCCATCTCAATGGTGGCAGGGGTCTCTCTGTGGCTTCTCCAGTCCCAGAGGTCTGGTTCCATCAGGGCAAGCCCATGTGGCTTCTCCTTGGGCTCCTCCATGCTCAAGGAATCAGGAGCAATCAGCATGCTCTTATCTCATCTTGTCAGGAGTTCATCATCTCGGAGACTGACTCCCAGAGACTGAAAGCCAACTTTCTCTTCTCCAATTAGGAAAATACCACGAAACTTCCCAGAATTCTCAGGACAAAGCCATGTCCACACAGAGGACTCATCGGCTACTCATTGGCTATCTCCAGATTAACAGGCTAGACTTCACCCCTACATCCCAATGATGAAACTGACATCACGAATACATGACCACCACACATTCCTTATGAGAAAGATAGGACTTTCCACTTCCAGAAAGAGCTAGTTTCAGAAACTCCTGGGGGCAGTTCTATCCTGTCCTGTAGGGTCGCTGACATCATAGCAGTGAGTTTGGCTGGGTTTGGTGGGGGTTGGCAGGAAGAGACCCCCTAACTCAAGTATAATTTATAGAGATCCAGTTATTAACTCTTAAATAGAACATAGCCAAGACAAAGAAATAAATAATCTGACTGCGGGTGACAATCAGTATGAGGCCATAATGGTGGCTAAGGATCCCCAGACACTTGGCTAAAGCATAGAGCATAGAAAGCAAAGGAAATTCATCAGCAAGTCATGATTGGGGGCAGAGTAACTCATTACAGTAACAGGCAGAACTACAGAAATGGGGAGGGGACGGTGTTTCAGATTGATACATTACTGCAGATTAGAATAGTTTATAAATTCAGGGCCTTCTGACTACCTTGGTGGGACTTGACTCATAATTCTACAACCCTAGCACCCCAATTTCCTTCCAAGGCAAACCCAAGGAGGTCCCTGACAATAAGAATGTAAACAAGCAGCCATCTAGCTCAGAAGCAACAAAGCCCACATGGAAGAAGCACACTAGCATGTAGAATCATGAGGTGTCAAAGGGATGAGATATCAGGCTTCATGAACTCAAAAGCACAACTTTGCATGCTCACTTTCCTGATATGATCCCTGAGGACAAATGTGTGCATATGCAAATGTGGTGAAGAAAGCTGATGGTGCCCAGCTATCAAAAAATATAGTGTCTGGGGACTTAAAGGCTTGAGTAAACAAGCGGCCATTCAGCTCAGAAGCAATAAAGCCCACATGGAAGAAGCACACCAGCCTGTGTGATCATGAGGTGGTGAAGGGATCTGGTGTCAGGCATCAATGAGCTAAAATTATATTATTATTTATGAGGGGGAGTACAGATTGGGGACCCAAAGCCCATCAATAGGTGAGGTGACATCCTTTTGCAGAGGAGTTACAAGGAGGAGATGAGTCAATTAAGATACAGGGTAAGAGCTATGAAATATGCGACCTTCCTCTAGTTCCCGTGCTGCCTCCCACCCACTATCATGACCCCAATTCTACCACATAAATCCAGCTAGACCAGGAGATGTACAGTGAAGTTGGAAACATGGGAAACTTAGGATAGATGATCCATCAAGACTAGTGATGGGAGTGGTAATACCAGGAGGGTGGAGG
>PVJH01031223.1:0-23984 GCA_004026705.1 Nesogale talazaci
AAAGGGAGGATGTTTTGAGAGTGATGATGGCAATAAGCGTGTAAATGTGGCCTGCATACAATTGATGTATGTATGGATTGTGATTGGAGTTATGTGAGTCCCCAATAAAATGATTCATTAAAAAAAGGAGGGAGGGATAAGGAGTAGCTTATATCAAGGTCTCAATTGGAAAATATTTTGAAATGAATTGGTAATATGCTTGAAACAAATGATGTATTGAATGTTATAAGAGCTGTAAGAGGCCCCAACAAAATAATTGGAAAAAAAAAGAAATACATATTTTATTTAGTCTTACTGAAATTGATGTATTTGTTCTTCCAAGGATGAAAATATATTAAAATTTGTGTCTGACATAACAAACAAACAACAATTCCCCCACAGAGGAATTACAGGGATGAGTCACCCAGGGTGGAGTAAAGTATCATTGAAATGTTCATCTTTACTGGTTCCTTGAATCTTCTCACTCCCAAATATCAGAACCCCAGTACTGCTTCTCAATTCAGACTGGACCAGAGTATGTACACAGGTATAGAAAAGAGATGAGGGCTCACGGCACATGGAATACAGGAACAGAAGCAGGGAAAGTGATAACATAAGAGTAGGGAAAGAGGGGAGGAGAGGAAAAGAAAAAGGGGGTCTAGATTGACACATAACCATCACCATACCTGGGGGGGGCAGGAAACAGAGAACTAGCGGGGAGGGAGAGAGCAGTCATTGTAAGCTAGGAAATAATAATAATTTATAATCTACCAAGGTGATATGGGTGGAGGTTGCGGGGTGGGGGGGGGAGGGATGAGAAACTAATATCAAAGGCTCAATAGAAAACAAATATCTGGAAATGAATGAAGACAACATATATACAAACATGCCTAATGAAGCCAATGTATGGGTTGTAACAAGAGATGTAAAAGTGTCCTTAATAAAATGATAATCTAAAAATTGTATCGTATAAGGACAAATTACTATATGAAAGAAATTGTTAACCATTGTTAACCATTGTTAACCATTGCTAAGATCTTTTGTAGTTCTAAGATCACCCGTAGGGGTTATGGGTTTAAATAGTCATCATTTTTTGTTTTGTTTTTGTTTTCAGTTAATTGGCGATGCTAAGATTCATCTCCTCAGAACTAGATGCATAGCCAACACCCTGACAATGGAGAAACTGTTTCCTCTGACTTGGGGCTAATCAACAGTCATGGCAGCAACAGTCAAGAGATCAAAGAACCTATTCCACTTGGAAAATCTAGTGCATGAAAATTCTTTAAAATACTGAAGATCAAGGAAGTCACTCCAAGTACTAAAATGTGCCCAACAACCCCCTGGTATTTTCACTTGCTTCGTGCTCTTATGAAAGTTGAACTCGAAATAGGAAAGAGTACAAAATAATTGATGCATTTGAATTATGGCATTGGAAAATAATTTTGCAAAGAGTCATGCACTGCCAGAAGAAGAAATAAATATGACTCAGAATAAGGAGAAGCAGAATGCTCCTTAGAAGTCAGAATGGTGAGGCTTGATTTCATATACTTTGGTTATGTTATCAAGAAAGATCAGAACCTGGAAAAAGACTCCAGGCTAGGTAAGTCAGATAAAGGAGAGTTACAATCAGGGAGATCCACAGTGAGATGGATTGACACAGTGGCTACAACAATGAATTTAACTATAAAAGAAATGAAGATAGCTTAGGAACAGGCAGTGTTCCTTCTGTTGCTTATAGCACTGGTATGAATCAGACATAATGGCATAGTACCTCACAACACAAATAATAGAATGTATACTTAACTTTAGTGTTTACTTAATTTCTTAATTAGGAAATAGGCAATAGCAAAAATGCAGACATAAGACATGCTATAAAATTACCTAAAGAAAATTAGATATTGAGTATTCTTTTTTGAAATAAATCATTTTATTGGGGGCTCATACAACTCCCATCACAACCATACATATATCAGTTGTATTCAGGCCACATTTGCACACTTGTTGCCATATTTACTCTCAAAACACCCTCCCTCCATTTAGGCCCCCGTACCAGTTTCTCCATTTTGCTTCCCTGCCCGCCTCACCCTTCCCCATGAACCCTTAATAATTTACAAATTGTTATTACTCTTTCATATCGTACACTATCCAACATGTCCTTTCAGTCACTTCCCCATTGTCAGTTTAATATTCTTTATTACTAAAGATAACACAGTGATTTAACAGCCAAACTCACCTACAAAAATTCGAAAAGAGTCATAGTGGTGCACTAGTGAAACACTCATCTAATTCAAACCCCCTAGCTGCCCCTCAGGAGAAGATGTGGCAGTCTCCATCTGGAAAGGTATGCAGCCTGAAAAGCCCTGTGTTCTGCTCAGTCCTAAAGGTTTGCTCTGATTTGGACTCAGTGACAATGGTTTGAATTTGGGGAGGGGTAGCAGTGAATTCTTCACAATTAATTCTTGCCAAAGACTCTTTGTATTCTTATGGTCAATCTTTTTATCTTTGGGATAAGCAAAAGGCATTGTCAATTTTTCTACAAATGAAAACAAATTGTAGCCCATTGTGTATGAAAGCAAAATTAAAACAAACAAAAATCCTTGTGGCATAGTCAAACTTCTCTATGGTGTTTCACGAGTTATTTTGTATCCTTGTTAAAAACTAAGGTGTTAAGCGGTGCTTTAGTGATGAATTAAAATGTTTTCCTTTAGTCTACCCTGTCATTCTTTTTATACATTTTTAGGAACGGTGAAACAATTGCAGAAGTTTTCACACACAGCCAACAACTTAAAGCTAGCAGCAATACCACCTTTTCGGGGTGTGAAAGGAATTGATTTATACACACTGCTGGAAATGTGCCAGTGCATTTTCTCAGCCAGGACTGAAAGCGGTGTTGCAAATGAGCTGTACCGTAGGCGTTTATCTGATGTTTACTAGACTACACAGAACAAGTATTCTTCAGAGCACAGGTTCAGGGTGTATACCACATGAATCAATTCATGGCAGAAGGAAAGAAATGACTGTCCCATTATGAAGGATGGAGTTTGAGCACTGGCGAAGAATATAGGGAAGGTGTAACCGAGAGTCTAGGTCCTGCTGAACATGAAAAATAACGAATGTTATGAAAGGCATATTTTATCAGAGAAATTTTGAATTCAGGGAAATAAGAAGGGGGATAGGTAGTAAAAGGAGGTGCCCGCCCTTTTTTTTTAACCGGCACCTAAATTGTGTCTGTGGATTAGCATTAGCCAAAGGGAACATTTGTAAATAAGCTATTTTTTTAAAAAGTCAACCAATTAATTAAATTTTCAATCATTTTATTGAGAGCTCTTACAATGCTTATTACCATGTATGCATCAGTTGCATCAGGCATGTTTGTACATATGTTGCTCTCATTTTTTTCTCGACAGTTACTTTCTATTGAGCCCTTGGTCTCAGCTCCTCTTCCCCGCTCCCTCCGCTTGTCATCAGGACCAGGCGATAGGCATCAGAAGGCCCTTCAAAATCAAACAAACAAAAGCATATGGTTAAGAATGAGGGGAATTGGAGCAGAGACTGAAAACTCATCGGTAGATGGTAAGTAAATTCATTTTAACTGTGTAACTATCTGATAAAGTAGCCTACTTAACAAATATGCAGAATGCTACTTGGAAATACATTCTAACTAAATTTTTCGAGCACAATATGTTAACTATGGAGTTGAATTATCTTCAGGTCACTAGATTTAAAATTTTGAATACATTTTTATACATTATGCCTTTAAGATGTGTCTAGTTTTCAATAGGAAATTTGCTCAGATATATTAAGTACTTCACATTGTAAGCTAATTTGCTACTAATCATAAATATGAATTCATTTGTTGGAAGAAACCTGAAAGTGGCACCATCAAAATTCTTTTGATTTAAAAAGCTTCTGTAAGTTCCCATATTTGAAATTTATGATTATAATAGCATCCCTATATTTATCAAATTGTCAACATACATATCAAATTTTCTATTCTGCAAATAAAACAATAACTTTTCTGATATATCTACTTTTGAAAAATAATATTGCTGAGTAAGGAATAGTTTGTTAGCAATGGCTCTATAGAGATTGTGTTAGTTTGGGTAGACTAGAGAAACATATTCACAGAAATTCAGAAATTCATGTGTATGAGAGAGTTTTATATGAGAAGTAAATGTACATTAAGAAAACATCCCAATCGAGTCCCGTTCAGTCCAAGCCCATAAAGCTGTCATTAGCTCATATGTCTGACACCAATCTAAAAAGACCTCCTCAAATTCACACAACACATGGATTGAGGCTGAGTGCAGGATGATCACAAGCCAGTGGGTAGAAAGTCTTTGAATCAAGTGGCGGGGTAAACATCTCAACTCTGGCAAGGGTCTCCACGTACCTTCTCTAGCACCCAGGGCTGCATCAGGGTAGGTCCATGTGGCTTCTCCTCGGGGAAGACTCCCAGGAAGTGAGCCTTGCCCGTTGAGGCAGAGAACTAGCTAAGGCAGCTGCACCCTCGTCTGATCACCATAGAACAAGACATGAGAAAGTCGAAGCTTAGAGAGCCGTTTATCTCTCTACCCTTCAACTAAAGTGGCTTTCTATGAATCCCATGTGGTCATTGGGCAGGTTGGCACAATAAACCTAACTATCACAGAGATATTGCAGTGGGTGTATGACAACATTTGGGATGTCCCACTATTTAGTGTACTCTTCTATAAAAACACCTCAATGTGTGGCAACTGAAAACAGATTCTGAATGACTCATCAATTACCTAGATGTAGAATGTGGAAGTAGTAACTTCAAATGTTGTTATTTAATAATTTACTTACATTGTATAAAATAATGGTAAATAACATGGGACATTCAATTTTCATCATAGGCTATTCTTTTTTGGTCTTTTTTAGTTTTTTGGGGGGAGGCATCACTGCCCTCTGGTGGGAGTAGGAGGCCCAACCTTGCTCCTGGACAGTGCTGCTGAATTTGAACCGCCAACCCAGTGGGCTGTAGTCCTGCACACAATCACTATGCCACTGGAGCTGAGTCGATAGGCTATTCTTAACTGCAAACTTAAACAATGTTCTAGATCATTTGATGAGATTTCCGACTTAAGTTTTGATCACCTTTAGCTAATACTAAGTGATACAAAATGTTTTTGTCAGAAGACTAGTTTTGTATTATGGAATAAAAAGTTTTGATACTTTATAAATGTACTTTCAGAAATGAAAATGTATGTATCATTAGAAGAATTAGCTCAGATTATGAATCCGTGCCACTCCTACATCTGCCTTTAAATCAATTTCAAATATAGAGCAGTTCGTGATCAATGGCTGGTATCTCAAGCAAGTTTGTCAAATATTTTCTTAGATGTAGTCCAACTATCTAGGTATAAAAAAATTAAATCAACATTTACAGTTGCAATAAAGCATTTGAAAAGTGAATACAGTTATCCTAATATTTCAGTGTTTATCACAAAGTAGTAGCCTATCATTATGAGCCATCGGCTACAGGATGCATTTGAGGAGTGCTGGGTGTGGCTCTGGCAAACTGGAGAAAAGCCCTAAGACACTGGTGCCGGCAGAACTCTGCAGCTCAGCAAGTGCGGACCTGTTGCTGCGGTGTGGAGACTTCTAGGCAGTGGGCAGCCTGAGTGGCCTGCGTTGCGTGGTAGTGTCACCTCAGTACTGCTACATACCGACCTTTGAACAGAGACACATGGCACGTAACTCTGCCTCTGTAGCTACAGTGTGATGTGGAATCACTCCTACAGAGAGATTCGAGGTGGCATTCAAATCCCCGTCCACCACTGATGCATGAGCTGCCTCTCCTGAGTCCTTTCCTCCCTCTGTGCTTGTGAGGGCTGGCACATACGCAAATGTCACTTTCCTCCTTCTGCCTTATCAGCTTCATGAGGGTGTGCAGCTTGAGGAGTGCATTCTAACAGGGAGATAGACACTGGCAGATGCAGATGTCCACGTTTTACTGAACAGAACAGTGGTGCTAGTCTGCGTGCTGATCTAAGGGTTGTTTAGACTGCTTTGCAGAATTTGGTACAGAACCGTGGACCGTATGTAAGTAGGAATGTTCATAACTGGGGACTGTCTGTACTCAACTTCTCTATCTGACCTTGCTCCTTCAAAGATGCACTTGTTACAGAATGTCAGCCACTAATGAGGCCTAAAGTAATTGAGGCTGATTGAGCTGGCAAGATGCTGCCTAATTAGAATGATAAATGGAAATGGCTGATCAAGGGTGGAGGAGTGAATGGCACTGAGGACTTTAAACAAGGTCATTCGGCCCAGGAGGACCCCCCATGCTGCTCCTGCTTCAGTCCCCCAAACAGAAGTGTCCTCTAAGCAGAATGACTCCATTACTGCCGGGTATGTGAGATCATTGAGGGGGGAACTTTCTGACTCTTCTGACATCAGCACAGTAAGTTGAGGATTTAGGAATTCCCTAAATCAATTATATGTTCAACATAAACACTGAAAGCAAGTAAGTCAATCTAAATGACTTTCTGTTTATTAAGAGTTGTGATTTGTGAACGTATTTGTTCTCTACACAAATGTGTCCACTAAATTCTATAAACTTCCTGCACCCTACTGGAGGCACAGCAAACGTCTTGACTTGTTTTATTTTTATTTTCTTTTATTTTGTGTGTTTTGCTCTTT
The DNA here is from genome assembly GCA_004026705.1 of Nesogale talazaci. Classification (NCBI taxonomy): domain Eukaryota; kingdom Metazoa; phylum Chordata; class Mammalia; order Afrosoricida; family Tenrecidae; genus Nesogale; species Nesogale talazaci. The sequence continues at coordinate 6,646 of PVJH01031223.1, forward strand.
AAGCTCCTCAACAACCAGATAAATATAATTTGAAGTAAATGACATGCTTTTAAAATATTGTTTAAAGACAAGAGATGTGTTGTTCTTGTTTTACATCTGAACCACATTTAGTGAATCTTTTTCAAAATTGTCAGTGTATTTATTAGAATTCTTTGGATTTTGGTATCTTAGAAAGTCTCTTTTAGCCCCATCCCCTGTTAAGCAAGCATCAAATATCATGTTCTTCAATCCGATATGATTGTAAGTTGCATTATAAGGGTAAATTCATAAATGTTTTTAAAATAATGTGATCTTTAAACATTTTTATTTTCAAACCCGACTCCAAAGTTACTGCCATGGAGTCAATCCTGACTGCTGGTTGCCATCAGGTCTATTCATCTATGCTGATGCATAGTGACTGTCCAATAAGGTGATGCCCTACTAAACTCTCCCACCTGCTATTTTTGAGTTTATTGCTGTAGCCCTAGTGGCCATCTTGTACAGGATCTTCCTCTTTTTGCCAATCTCTATTTTGTTGTTGTTGTTGTTGTTGTTGTTGTTTGGGGGGGCATATTGTTCCCTCTGGTGATTGTGGGAGCTACCTAGCCTTGTTCCTGGAAAGCTGCTGCTGGATTTGAACCACCAAGTCAATGGGCCGCAGTCCCGCACTCAACCACTACGCCACCGGTGCTCAACCTTGCTGATCTCTATTTACTGAGCATACTCTCCTTCTCCAGACACTGTTCTCTTCGAATAATATATCCAAAATTAATGAGATGAAGTGTAACCTTTGTCATCTCCAAGGAGCATTCTGTTTGCACTTCCTTCAAGACTGATAAATTTGAATGCACCCCTGGCAGTCTATGGTTCTTTCTGTAACACCATAACTCAAGTGCATCAGTTATTCTCTAGTCTTCCTTTCCATTGTCCAGCTTTCCAATAAATACGCAGTTGTGATGATAATTTCTTTTATAGCAATTAATAGCAGACACCCACGAGGTGCAGATGAAAGATATCCCAAGTGCACAACTTCTCCAAAATTTTATACCACTCCATTTCCCCCACCCACTGCACCACTCTAAACCCTTTCTTCCCCAGAGTATATCCCCTCATACTCCTGTGCTCTGCAGCGTACTGTAATCTCTCACAGAAGCACAGGACTTCAAGGAAATACCTCATATGTGTGTCGGTGCATATAAGCCCCTTTTAAGTCACAAAGAAAATAAATTAGAACAGGTGTGGTTTTGATTTTTCAGTAGATCTTATTTAGAAGGAAAATTAAAATTTTCCATTGCAACCCAGTAATGGAGAACTCCCTCCAAAATAGTATTATAGCCATAGGCACGGAGGCTAGAATTTCTGGTACATAATAAAAGGGATCATGGCTAAAAGGACCATCTTAAGTAATTGACTACTATATCTCAAAAAAAAAGTTAAAATCCAAACTCTGAGGATGGCATCCGTGCTCAGAGAAGTCAATGCACAAAGAGGACAGAGGGACAGACCTACCACAAGAAGAGATGTTCCCTCACTGACCCGGAACACTATGGGGGACAGCACTGGAGACATTGTGCACAAAGTGTGCCTGGTCAGTCCCACACACAGACACAAAGGTTATGCGGCAGGGCAGACAGGGGAGCAAAGTAACTGCCTCCCCAAAGAATCCTGAAAATAGACTTCTGACTTGAGGACAGGGCTTGACACTGCCTCAGACTTGATCAGAAAGCATACATGATGGTCAGCAGACAAACCTGGAACAATTGCATTTTTTTTTCTTTCCACCATATGAATTCAGAGGAAACCTGATTCTGTGTCCATAGCAGTTTTATAGATTCAGTGTTTGTTTGTTCGTTTGTTTTTTCACTCCACCTCCTAGGGTGGACTCGCTAGGGACTTCAGTAGCTTTAGGAGGGAATGGTTATGAGTAGACGATTTGTCATTAGTTAAATGGACCTGAGCCTCAGTCCTGTCCCTGCCATTTATTAATTGTATTTTGGAGCAAGTTTCTTGGCCTCCATAAAAGGGACACTTTTCAGCCTTGCTTTAAAGACTAAATGACAAATTGTTTCTAAAACTGTAGTACAGTGGACGTACATAAAAGGTCTCAATGAGTGGAGATAATGAGAATGCTTATACCTTTAATAGAAGTGTTTGGGAAATGCGTAAAACAGAGTTTCAAATCTGTTCATTAAGGTTGAAGACCCTGCTGACAATTTGTCTTTTCACCACAGATATAGTGAATCACATTCAGTTTATCCAGTTAAATTGTATCAGTGTATCAATATGTTTTCACTTTAACAAGATATCCTGAATGAGAAGCACATTTTAACAATATTTTTAGGACCGATTCTTTGGGAGCTTGTTAAAATGTATAGTCTGGTTTAGTATGTTTTGGGGGAGGAAGCAAATATTTGCAACAATGGGTCAGGAACAACAAATAGGTTTCAAGACCAGGGATGACATTTCTCACTGTCTTGACTGTCCTACTCTCTGGTACATGCACTTCCAAGTACTCCCTCCCCACAGCTGAAGATGGATTTTCTTTAAAGAGGCACTTCCAGCCTGTGTCCTTTTGGCCACTCTCAGTCTCTATCCACCTGCAAGCCCCTACCCCTGCTCCTCCCAGCTGTCATATTGCCCTTCCTGAACCCAGGAAACATCTTTTGTCATATTGCCAGTTCTTCTTCCACTGACACCAGGCATGAGTAAAACTGCCATTCACTGTCCCAGGCTTACTTATTTCCCCTTTATGAATATATTAGAAAATCTCTGTTTTTTGAAATAGAATAGGCTGAGCCCCGGGGGCATAAGTGGTTGAGTGCGGGACTGTGGCCCATGGGCTTGGTGGTTCAAATCCAGCGGTGGCTCTCAGGAGCAGCACTGGGTAGTGCCCACGACCACCAGAGGGCAGTGATGCCCCCCCCCAAAAAAAAGAATAGACTACAGTGACTAGAAGGTCTTCTTGATGATTTAAGGCCATGTCTATGAACACCAAGTATTGTTCTGTCCTATACAATTATAAGAGCCATTCAAGAACTGTGTTTCCCCAAGTAATATTTGGGTCTTATATTTATTTTCCTCAAGAAGACACCCGAGGGTTTATTTTCAGGGGTTGTATTATTTTTTTTAAGTATGATACAACTATCTACACTTATTCAGATATAGTTGTCATAGTCTTCTGGAACATCATTATATCTCTCTAAACCCTGCATTCTATCCTAAATTTCTTGCAACCCTATTCCCTTTAGAACCAGTGGCCCCAATCTCTCTGGTTGAGTAAAAGAACTCATTAAATGAGCAGCTCTTATCCATGCAACCTGCTCGGAGTCCATCGGTAACAACACTGTCAGTGAGGTTATCTCATAAATTCTTCACCCAAATCACAACCTCTTGCAGGTTATGCCTCCATGCTGATTTCTTGTCATTCTATTTCCAATGTAGTCATTAATTTCCATGAGCACATGGTCATTGAATGGACAAGCTTTCTTTCATGTTGGGTATGCTTTTAGGTGGGTGGACCATATGCAGAATTAATGAAGGACACTTGTGAGGATGGTGTAGTCTTTCATTCTGTTGTACATAGGGTCATGAATCAGAGTGGACTAAACAGCACCTAGCAACAATAAAATAGCATGTATGCATGAGTTTTTAAATTATGCCATATTTTTCCTTTCAACACATATTTGAGTACCTATATAAATAATCTAGGTCTCAACTATCTCATGGATATTTGCCATCGTTAGTATCCCCACTGCTTAGGACAGTACCTGTACAAACTCTTTACCTAAAATTTAATGAAACATATTATAAAAACCAGAGCATGTTTATATATGAGCTTATGAAAATAAATAAAATAAAAGAAGCAACATCAGAAAATCAAGATAACATATTTCTAATCCTTTGTAGCTAACAACTAGTTTTGTTAAATCTTTACTTTGTGTGTATTATGTGCTAATGTTAAGTTACTGATTTTGTTGTTAATGCCATCTGATTAGCCCCAACACATTTATTAATTCTATGTCACACTCATAATAGTTATGTTGACCCCGTGATTGAATGCACTGTAACCATCACTTCCATGATGGCTTCCATTTTTTGCTGATTCTTTACTTTTCCAAGCATGATGTCATTTTCCAGAGAATGGTTTCCCCTGAAAGCATGTTGAAAGCATCTGAGATGAAGTACCACCATTCTCACCTCCAAAGAGCATGCTGGGGGCACTTGCTCTAAGACAGATGGTTGTTCTTCAGTCTATGGTCTTTTTCAGTATTTCTTCCTAACATCATAATTCTCCTGTGGTCTTTCTTTTTGCCAAAATTTTAAAAAACTTTGAGACAATCAAAAATATTGCTGTTCCTCAGGGCTTAGACTTGAAAGTGATATCTTTGCAGCAATACTGTAATTTTCGGACTATAAAATATACCTGGCCATAAGAGAGGCCCAGTTTTTAGAGCAGGAAAACAAGGAAAAAATATTCTGAACCAAATAGTACCAGTGTACTAAAATGTTCTGGGGTGCCTCACCTGTGGAACATAAAATGCACCCTCACCTTGCACCCACTTCGGTGGGCGGGGGGAGTGCATCTCTATTTCAAAAAATACAATTAGACTTCTGGACTGTTGCTTTCATGAGCATTGATTGTGAGCCCAATAAAATGATTTTATTGAAAACCTCAATTTTTTCAATTTTTATCACGATATTGTTGCCTATTGGTCAAATTATAAATATTTTTGTTTTTGCATTGAATTTTAATCCATACTGCATGCTACAGTCTTTGATATTTATCATTGAGTGTCTAAATCCTTTTTTCTATCAGCAAGAACAATTATATTATCTGTACATTGCAGGTTGTTAATGGCCTTTCTTCTTTCTTCTACCACGTTCTTCTTCCTATAGTCAAGCTTCCAGATAATTAGCTCAGCATATAGACTGAATGTGTATCATCATAGAGTACAACTCTGACAAGCAATTTTTTTCTTATGTATATTACGTAAATTTAAATCAGAAAGTGTAATTTGTGTTTGATAGGCTCTTCTATCTGATAAACTTCCTTTTTTTTCAGGGTTGAGTTTAAGGAATTTTCATTATTCACAATGTTTTCTTTAGATTCTGTGACTCATAGTCTAATGCTTTCTGATAGTCAAGAAAACATCTTTCTAGTATTTTCTCTTTTCAAATAAAGTCCATCTTATGTCAGTACTTTATCTCTCAGTTGATGCCTTGTGACTATGAGAGGATTTCTGGAAGCTGGATGTGCGGCTGCAAAGTATTTTGAATTATCTTAAGCAAAAGTTTACTTGTATATAATGACAGCGTTTCATTATTTATGCATTCTGTTAGAACACATTGGTGAAATGGACAAAATATGGATCTCGCCCACTTGATTAACCAAGAAGCTGTCATCCATGTTCTTTACCAGAAAGCAGTGAGTGCTTTCAGTGCTGTATCAATATATCTTAATGATTCAATTGATAAAAGCTGGTAATTTTGTTTTGGGTTGTTTTTTTTTTTCCAATACTTCATTGCAGCTTGTACTTCTTCCTTCAATGAAAACAATTCCTGAGCAGAGGCTACCTTTCAAAACTGTTGAATAGCTATCGATTTTTTTTTCACACAAAAGACTGTGTATTTCTCTCATCATTTTGAATCTTCCCATACCATTCTCTATTTTGCCTATTTAATACTTCGTCCTACCATTTCCGTTTCCCCTTCTGGTCCTTCAAATTCAAGTATGCTGAGCATGCTCTTCCTTTTGGTTTCTTTATGATACTTGACTCATGTTTCCCTTTGAAATTCCTCTTCAGCTCTTTTACTTCACCATTTTGACCACTTAGCTACTCTACATTCAAGATCAAGTTTGAGTCTCTTTGATGTCTGCTTTGGCCTTTTCCTTCTTTCCTGTATTTTAAGTCATCTTTTTTTATCTTAATGTATATTATAGTACACATCACCCCACAACTCGGCAGTTCTTCATATATTAGTGTTCAGTGTGTCAAATATGTTCTTGTATTCTCTAAATTCAGATGGGATAGACTAAAGGTTATATTCTGGCTGTGTGGACTAGTTTTATTTTTTTTAATTTTCATTTAACCTAAATTTTCATATGAACAATTGTTCTACTGTCAGCACCTGAGATATTGTTTGGATGGTTGATATTGTTTCTTCATGATCTTTTCCTACAGAGATAGACAATTTGATTCTGTATATTTTCTCTCTTGTATATCATTGTTTGTATTTGGAAAGGTGTGGTTTCAATGAAAAAGACAATCTTAAAATTTTCTACAGTCTTATTTCTATCATCAACATCATATTTTAACTACTGATCTATGGTAATTACATAATTTCATATCAACTTGGTATAAGGAATTAAGAGGTGGAATTTAACCTAGAATTAGATCACAGCCCAATTGTGGGTGTGGCCTTCTGATAAGGAGGGTCCTGGGAGCCAATTGTTTTTTTCATGTCTTTTACTGTCTGATGTCTTCCCCCACCCCCTAGTCTGTTGTCTAGCCCCGAGGGAGGGGTTTATATGTAGGTCATTATGATCAATTCTCCCTTACTCCTCCCATCTTCTCCTTATCCTCATGATATGGCTACTCTCAATATTGGTCCTGAGGAGATTGTCTATATTCCCTATATTTCCAGATCTTATCTATACTTATGTACATGTACTTGTCTAGCCATATTTGTAATGTAGAATTAGGATCATGATAGTGGGGTGGGGGGGCAGGGGAAGGAAGGATTAAAGAACCAGAGGAAAGCTGTATGTTTCATTGGTGCTACACTGCACCCGACTGGCCCATCTTCTCCCCATGACCCTTCTAAAAGGGGATATCCAATTTACAGATGGACTTTGAGCCTCCACTCCACACTCCTCCAAGTCATTCACATTAGGATTTTTTGCTCTGGGTCTTTGATGCCTGATACCTGACGCTATCTACACCTCTTGATCACATAGGCTGGTGTGCTTCTTCGATGTGGACTTCATTGCCTCTCAGCTAGATGGTCGCTGATATATTTTCAAGCCTTTAAGACCACAGATCCTATATCTTTTGATAGTTGGGCACCATAAGCTTTCTTCACCACATTTTCTTATGCACCTGCTTTGTCTTCAGCGATCGTGTTGAGTTATTAGAACATGCGGAATTATTAGAGTGTTCTTATATTGAGGGAGTATTTAAGTAGAGGCCCAATATCTATCTGCTTGAAGGCTACCTTTGGTGGGGGCATCACTGCCCTCTGGTGGGAGCAGGAGGCTCAGCCTTGCTCCTAGAGAGCTGCTGCTGGATTTGAACCACCAACCCAGTGGGATGCCTTCCTGCACACAACCACTACGCCATCAGGGCTCAGCTGAAGGCTACATTTTATCTGCTAAAAAGGAACATCTTTGATTTTTAATATTTAACCACAAATTGTTCAATGACTTTTCTATTAAATAGAACAACACATTAAGTAGAAAATGATTTTTTTCATAAACTTCTTTAAAATAAAAGAAAATGTAATCCTTGGCCACTGAAATCAAATATGGACAATGTATTTAGCAATGTTTTAGGAAGATTGCCCTTTAGGAGCATGATGAACTATCCAACTATGTCTCCAATGTGCCCATATATCCCTTCCTTGAGATAGTTGGTCTGTACATGTAATCTTAGGCTGACTTTTCTTTTACAATCTGGGACATCATAGGACCAGCATAATCAAATAGCATAATATTGTGTGTTTGTGTTAGAAACACCCTTTTACTGCATTCATTTGCCCCAACAACAATTTTTGTGTGTGCACAACCTCAGTCTTTGTGAGTAAAATCAGATGAAAATCAGAAGGAGCAAACTGATTCTTTTGTGAGATAAATATTGAGTCACCACTGTTGCCATTGTAAGGAAAAACAGACAAAGAGAAAATATGCACAAGACAAAAGGTAGAGGAGGCTACTGAATAAATCTGATTCCGGTGACAATAATAACACAAAATAGTTTTTCTCATAGAATTTTGTTTGGAAAGTGCACCTGAGGACCAGAAGGATTAGGAAAACCTGGCCAGTCACTGCAGGGTACTGCTGTAGGCAAGTTCATTGAAGTTTCAGTTCAAAAATGCTAAGGCTTAATAAATCTCTGTGGGAAGATTTATCTCATAATTGCAGATCATATTTAGGAGACGGGGCTAATTAGACTTGATTTGTATATGCTTTAGGCTTAATTGAAAGTCAGTTTTTTTTCTGTGTTGCTTCATAATGATTCTTTGTTAATGTGGAAAGGGGTAACTTTAGCACAAGCTAGCTTCTAAAACACAATTGTGTTTATCTCCTTTAAATTTAAATAGCATGCTGCTCTGCTGTTATGAAATATTGTCACTTTCTAAACAAAGAAAGGATGTTGTTTTCTTTAGTCTGTGATTTGTGCTATAAAATATATTTGTAGATAAATATTAAGGGGATCCCAAGATAGTATTTAAGCCAATCAGAGTTATATATTGATAAAGGAAACAAAAGAGAAACTATAGAAAACATTTTTTCTTTGGTATACCCCCTTTTGTTTAATAAGGACACTCTTGATGACTGATTTTTCAAGCAAATCTGAAATGCCACAACTCTTTGTAATAAAAATTGCAATGTCTTTGAAGAATTTCAATTAACATAGATACAACTATGACTAATATTATATGTTGATTTCATTATTTGGCCATTATTATTTAAATTTCACATGAATATTCATCCATATGAATTTTTTGCCTTTGGATTTTCGTAGTGTTTCTCTTGGTTCTCATTATGATATCCTGCATATTGTCAATGTAACTACATTTTCACTTCAGCTCACTTAAAACACTTTGTCTTTTAAAGTACACTACATAAAATATTTTATGCAGCATAACAAACTTCCTCCTAATTTAGGTTGTTTTTGAAATTGTATATGAGGCCCATATATTTTCTTTGTATCGCTCTTGCTGTGTAAGTTATCTTCAAATCCTCTTTTCCAGGCTTAACCCACGAGGTGCAAGTCCATTGTTTACCTGATCAATTTAGAATTTTTCAGAATTTTTCTTTACAAACAATATTTTGCTACTCTACTCTAATCCCCTAATATGTGTCATCAGATTAGCACCAGATTTCACTTATAAATAACATCATTAAATTTATCTGAAATAAGATATTTGTTCATGGAGCGTAATTTAAATATTTCAAGATCTTCCATTGGGTTGAATCACTCTAAAAGCAAGACTAATAGGAAAAAAAGAAAAAGTGATTCCTGTGGCTGAAGAAAGGACCTTTTCTGACTAACTAAGAGCCAAAGGTGTCCCTTGAATTATAACAAATAGAGAATGAAAACTGGTAAACATAGGTCTGGTTTGAGATATGTCTGGAAAGCTCACCCCCAATTAATGTTTTAGGCTAGTTTAACTAGAGAAACAAATCTGATGACACTCATGTATGTGTAAGAGAGAGTTTTATATCAAGAAAATGTCCAGGTCAAGTTCATATGTCTGATACTATACCTTAAGTCCCCCTTTAGACACATGAAGCCAGCTGCAATGATGCAGGGATCTCACAGGTTCTCAGGTGCAAAGGCCCATGGGTCCAGGACCCTGGCAGGTCCCAGAGTGTCTTGCCAACAGGAAGGCAAAGCAGAGAGAAAGAGGAGGTGGTTCCCAGGTACCTCCTTAGAAGAAGGCATGCCAACAAGGGGTTTCCATCAGTCTGAGACTTGATTGGCAGCTAACCTCTACCCCTACACCTGTATATACCTTCAAGTTGACATGAAATCATGATATTATCACACTTAGTAAAATGCTTATTTACCCACCCATTTCAAGTTATAGAAATTACTGCAGTGAAAAAAAGTGTCAGGAATAAGATTGGAGATGATTCCTCCAATTTGTCCAATTCCTCCAATTTTAGAAAATTATTGCATGTCTAGAAAATAAATACTGTACCTGGTACTTAGTGTTTTGAAGATCTACACATGTCGTTTAAGTGAATATATTTGGTATATGAGGATATACCAATAGTAATGTGTATCATTATTATGTGAGAAATATTTAATAAATGCTATACATAATAATGTGAGAAATATTAATATATTATCTTGCATGAAAGAGACTAAGAGTTAATATTTGAAGAAAATTAACATTTATATCATTGTGCATAAATTCTCTAACTCCTAATTTCTGCTTTCCTCATGGCTAATTTCAAATGGAAGTTAATGATGTAGCATAGTGTAATGTGAACTAAAGGTGTGGGGGAAAAGGGATATTGTCTTACCCAAGTCTAATTTTAAAATGTCACTTTTAACCATGGACTCAAGCAGAAAGAAAAGGTTTTGAAAATGATGATAGGAAACATATGTACAATTTGATGCATGAATTCTGTATTAGCCCCCAATGAAGTGATTTATTAAAATTTTTCTAAAAATTACTGTTTTTCCCATTAAAGTTTCATGTACCCTTTTTCTTGTTTAGTTATAAAAGTGTAGAAATTTAGTGTCGTTAAAATTTTACAAATATAGTGAAGAGGCTGGAAGAGGATGGTACTTTTGCTAAATTTTATGTGTTGAGTACATCTGATAAGATGTAATATGACTTGAGTTAGGGATAGGGTTAGGGTTAGAAAAAATAAATAAAAGACAAAAAAAGGAAAAAAGGAAAAGATGTAACATGACTCAAAAGAATAATATATTCCCTTTGCTAGATGTATCTGGTTACAATAGCATGAAAACAAAATGCTCCACAGCTAGACAGTATATTCCTACTCACTGTGACCATAAGGAAACAGTAGAATTTCCCAGGATGTCATCCTTAAGGAAGCAGACTGCCAGATCTTTCTCTTGTGGATCAACTGGTGAGTTTAAACTACCCTGTTGGCTTAGTGGCCACAGAGCCATCAGAATTCGTAAACAACTGTAGGTAAAGCTTCAAAAGTAAAATCATGCCTATACTTTAACTGAAGTGGTTATCATTAAAGCATATTTAGTAATAAGATGAATGAAATAATAATTAGAAAAGTAAGACAATGAAGTTTCTCTACAATAATTTTTGAAATTACAGAATGATCCATTTAAATGATTTGTAGTAACCTTTAAGTTATATATTTACTAGGTAGGCCACATGGATATTTTGAAATTCTGACAAAATTTATATGATACCTTTAAATATGTTTGTTTTCTTTAATAATCTGACTGAATACCAGGTACAATCTTGGTCTTTGGATAGTAGTGATCACTAGCCAAAAGAGAGGTCCAAAAAGATTTGGTTTATAATGAGCGATGTTTTAAAAGAGAATGAGTGATACAATTAAGTGATCAACTCCCAACTGAAAGGTAAGCTTTTCAAATCCACCAGCTAATCTATGGAAAGAAAGACCTGATGCTCTGCTTCCATAAAGATGACAAACTGGGAACCCCAAGTGGCCTTCTATTTTGTAGGTTCACCTTAAGTCACACTAGACTTGAAGATACTCATGAGAGAAGGTCTGAGATAGAATAAAAAGTTTCTAATTTGAAACAAATACAGAATTTGAAAATGTAAGTTGAACTACTTCACAGGCTATCTTTCTTTGTTAATTCAAAACATAATGAAAATAATTTAGGATTTGAAAAAAATGCCTATAACTATATTATATGTACCAAAATTTTAAAGAAAATAATTTAAAAATAATTGTGAAGTGCTTTTATCTTTCTTTAGAATTTTATATATCAAAGTGTGTTGGTTTATCATATACATAATAATAATATAATCATATAATAATAATAATAAATTCAGCTGACTGGTTGGAACATCACAGTCAAATAGATTTTTCAGAATTTTGCCATAACTATTGAAATCCCAAGTCAGTTACATGGGGAAATAGCAAGCTTATATATGTTGGAGTTTGAAGTTGCATAGATCTTTTATTTTTTTATTTATAAGGAAATGATTTCACAAAAATGTCTACATCATAAAGAAGGGAAAAAAGAAGATCAATCTGATCCATAATCATACACTGAATACTAAATACCCAATTAAGGTTTTCTTTCCAATTAAATTTTGCTCACTGACTAAATTAGTATATCCCCATTATCATCAGTCAAAATTGAAATAAAAACTGTACATTCACGTAGCATTAATACATCGATTGATTTCACTGCTAATCACAAGGTCTTTGGTTTGAATCCACCAGTGGCTTTGTAGGAAAAAGAAGAGGCACCATACTCTTGTGAAGATTTCATTTTAGAGACTCAAGGGGCCAGTTCTACTCAGCCCTATAGTGCCGTGATCAGTCCAAATATACTCAATGGCAGCAAGATTATACTTTTGTAATTTGTTTCATGATAATATTAAATAAAGCTCTCAAGCATCAATTGTGATACTTTAATTAATTTATACTGTTACATTAATTAACTGTACTCTCAAAATTAGACCTGGATTGTTACTTCAGAGTTTACATTTAGTTCATAGTTATCACTCCTTGATGGTAAATTTTGATTACATCATGCTTCTGGTGTAGCACTCTTTGGATTCAGATAACTAGTTTTCCAATCATCGACTCAAATCTATTTTTGTCTTGGACTCTTGTATTACAAAAATAATAATTTTTTTATTATATATAGAAAAGCGTGAACCCAACAGCTTATACTTCACCTTATTATTTCCCTTTCTTGTATGCCATAATACTGTATTGATTGTCCGGTATGATGGCCTGAGTGAGCACTCAACAAAAAGTACCATTTCTTAATTTTTGCTTTGGTGTCTGTTGTACTGAAATCACTCACATTCACTCTGTTCTTTTTTAATATTAGAATGTTACCCAAAGTTCAGAGTTTGTTGATTAATTGAAGATATTTCTCAAATATTTGGTCATTATTTCTATAGATATTGAGAAAGAATTGATCATCTGTTTGCTTCAGTTATAGAACTAATCATAAAATAATGATCTTCTCAGTTCTTAATAGCTTCAGTTAAATTTGTACCAATCTTTGATTTAAACAATTGATCCTGGATCATTAATAACTGTCAGTCTTAAGAAAAATCAACTTGAAATATATGTTCCATGATCATCTTTTAAGACCGCACCCTATCTATTATAATTTCAAGAAATTGCAGTTCTAATACATAGTTAGTTCCTCAGATTTATTTACCTTTTTTGATGGTAAGAATTGCAATATAGAAAACACAAGTGCTCACGACTGGGTCAGTAAGCAACATCATGATAAATGTGGACAAGATTTAACTTGCCATTGATTTTAGTTTACTTGCATCCAAAACCATTTCTCCTAGAAGCAGGCATCAAAAAATCATAGAAGGGGTTGCACTGTGCAAAAATTCTGTGCAAGACCTATTTGAAGTGTTAACGAGCAAGGAAGTCTCCTGAGGGACACCTTAAGGTGCACCTGGCCCAAGTCATGGTATTGATGATTGTCCTATGTTCTTGTCAAAGCTAGATTATGATAAAGGAAGACCAGAGAAAGTTTGAATGTGAATTTTGGTGTTGGCAAAAAATATTGAAAGAGTATGGACTGCCAGAAGAGCAAATGAGTTTCTTGGGAGAAATACAGCCAGAAAGTTTCTTAGAAGCAAGGATGAAATAGTCAGTTTCACACACTTTGGACACATGACTGGTAAAGTAGAATGTGAAAAATTAGACCCAGGATGCCGTTGAGACAGTGACTGTTACATTGGGCTCAAGCACGGTGAACGTTTAAGAATGGAGCAGGACCCAGGAGTGTCTTGTAACTAGGTTTGCTCTTGATAGGAGTCTAATGGAAGGTGCTTGAGAACAACACAGTGAGGTGAAGTAGAAAATTATTTCTACTAGGGTTCCAGTTCATGCTTGTACACATGTAGGCCAATCAAAAATGTGTCCAAACTTGTCCTGGTAATCAACAGATGGTTTCAGACAGGTAATGCTCCTTTCTTACAGTAGTTAGGCAACTTCCCAAAAAAGTTCTCTCAAAACATTGGATTCTAAGAGGATCTGATGGGTCAGTTCATAACATTATGACTACTATTTGTGGTGATTCAATAGGTAGAATCATAATAGATATTAATGAAAGACACAGGGCACTTATGTAAGCTTATTAGGAAGAGTGGTATGTTGTCCTAATTAATGTTTTATCTTTTATTTCTCCGGGTTCTAATATCCATTACAATGACTACATGGAACTCATAAATATCATTCATGATTAAAAGGTTTATTAAGGCAGGTATGTCATAATGAATTGAAAAATGCTCAAGAATGAATTTTTTAATCTGGACATTTTCCAAATTTATTTTGTTTCTTCTCATTGTCCAAAGAGGCTCCACTCTGAGTCTCCATCGAAAGGCATTCAGCTGAAGCAAACCCAACTTCCTGTATTAAGTACCCAGAGGCCTCCCACACCATCAAGCCTCAGCCAGAAGATACTGGGCTCCACTTTCATGTGTCACATGCCCAATGTCCCCAGTGAAGTGCCCAGGAGCAGTCCAGTCAAAAAGCAGGCTAACCTCCTGCACAAAAACACTGAGCTTTACTGCCTCTGAGGGTTTGGAAGAGCATCAGTTTGCTCCATGCTCCTAGTTCCGCAGCTTCTCTTCTGGTGTTACAACTGTCCTCCTGGGAAGAGGTTCACTATATAGAGAGATCTTGGGTCCAAGTTATGCTCCACTTTTAGTTTTTGCTTGTAAGTTATCCCCCGACCCCAACTGCTTTCCAGAGAGCTCATTTTATATGCATGATCAACTTTCATGCTAAAAATCTTTACTACTTTATTCTTTACTTATCTATTTTTACTGTAATACTTGCCCCAAATATTCAGCCATGACAAACTTTTTATTCCTGTGTACCTCAGAAATATTCAACACTAGCTATTCTCTACATCTAAATGTCATTTTTTCCTCATCTTAATATGTGTCTCTTATTTATTGTTCAGAGTTCAAATTATGTCATACTATCCAGTCTCCTGTTGTCTCCAGTCAACTTATGTAAATCTCTTGATAACTTATACCACCCTCAGTTTTATTTATTTTTGTGTTCATCCATTTGAGATCATTTTTAGTAAATATTTTATACAATACTCAGGCAGAATATATAAAGTCCACTAGAACTGAAATATTCCGTATCTTATTCATTGAAAAGTTAATGCTGGACATAAAAATGGCACATAATATATTTTTAACAAACACTTTTTGGCTGCTTAAGCAAATTTAAAGGCAAGAGGACATTAGTAATTTGAATATCCTCACTCTAATATAATTTTTCTCCATTGAGTAAACTAGAAACATTAGAAAAATATTTTTAATAAATACTGGATTTTAGTATTTCTATCCCATAGGTATGATTGCCTAGAAGACTGACATTATCCAACTTTTGTATTTTTAGGTTTTTGCCACTTCCAAATATTTATAAATTAATACATATAATAGTTTAAAGCTAATATTAGCTTTTAGAAGTTTACATTTTGAACTTTATGTTTTATGATGTGGTATTTTTCAAGAATATTCTTTGTATTTTTTAATACTTAAATAAAATAAAATGAATCCTATATAGTCAACAGTTACTTAGTTTGCAATGTGATATCTTTTTCACAAATATTTACTCCTCATCATGTAAAGTTGTTCATTCTTTTTGCAAGTAATATGCCCCAGATCTATAAGCAAAAATATTTTCAAACCATAACAAAAGTTTGCTATTTCAGAAAAAGCCAATGATGTCAAAAGAAAATTGATTTACTTCCCATATAATGAAAATAAATGTATAGAACAGGTGCAGGATACTGGCAAGAATCAATCCCACGCAAAAAAGAAAGCACATATATGGGTTTTCTGATGCATAGAATGCCTAAAATTATTCCAGGTTCACCTTTATAAGGCCTCAGTTCTGCTTCTTGTAAGTTGAATTCTAGTTATGTCAACTTGGCTAGTCCAGGGTTCTACATGTTTTGGCAGGAGCTCCCTACGTTGTTATATGTCATGAAGCAATCAACTGTATTTGCACTAGTGGTAGAATCCAGGCCTGTTTATCAGGTCACAATCTTGATGCCATTGAAAGAAGGATTTCTGAAAGATCTAGCCTGTTACTTTTGAAATAGACCCTGGGGGTAGAGAACTTCACATCTGCTGAAGATTCCCACAGTGGGATCTCCTTTCTTCCTTGGGAGTCAGTCCGGTTTTTTTGAATCATTACTTTTAGTCACTTCTGAACAAAATAATTAGAAAATATATCACACTTGTGTGATTAAACAGCTTTAGAGACATCATTCTATCTAGAGAAGTTTGAAGTACTGTTGACTATATATGTATTCCTATTATCTCACCCCAGGAAGAATGTACTATCTTGGCTTGTTGATACTGGTCTTAAGTATACAACATGAAAATGTGTATATATGGCTTCACTCTGGACCACATGATGAGAACTCCCTCTAGATATCTGTTTTAATGCATTCTGCAACCTAGAATAAAGACATACGGAAGAAAACCAATCTTAGCTAAAATGAGAAGCCAAGCTGACTTGGATCTATAGTCTGAAACACAACTGCCCTAGTTTAATTGCTTATCAATAGCTTGAAGGAAATCTACCACAAATTAATAGTGGGCACAAGAGCATAAATAATCTTTTTTTTGGTATTCTACTGAAATTTTATATTCTTAATTAACCATACAAGACTACTAATGCATTCTTCTTATCTAGATTGTTTATTTGCCTATCTTTCCTCATACAAATTTGTAATAACTTGTAATTTGTAATTACAAATTTGTAATTTCTTCTGTTAAGCACACATTATGAATTGAATAGTGGTATTATTTGGTGCTTGAAAATTTATCAGGATCTTTGTACTAAAGCAGGTACTCTGTTTAGAGTCAAATAATATTAGTTTTCTTTAGTTTATAATGGTCATGCTTTCACTGGTATAGCTCTCTCTCAAAACTGCTGTGTGTGCCCTAGACATGCAATTCTATTTAATTTAACTATGAAAAGCTACACCACATTTTCTCCTAGTCTTATAATCAATGATAGCTTTTTTTATTAGTGACTTAGGTACATTAGTATTTTTGTAATCCCTAGATTACACAAATAACTAACATTAATGACTACTAACCAAAAGATGAAGGCATATACCACAGAAATGCCTTTGAAGAAAGTACTGATGATTTGCTTCCAAAAATCAACCATTGAAAACCTTATGGAGCATAACTCTACTGAACAGTCGTAGAATCTACTCCACATCAAATGTTTTTGTTGTTGCTTTTAAGCTTTTGCTCAACTCTACTGTGTTAGGCTGGGTTCTCCAGAGAAGCAAAACCAATGATGACTATGTGTGTATTTGTATATAGAAAGAAATATATAGCAAGTAATAGCTCATATAGCTGAAAAACTGGACAAACTCTTTGATATATGGGTCCAGTTCGATATATGG